>JARYGA010040989.1:0-33995 GCA_030545235.1 Helianthus tuberosus | reverse complement strand
CTGACGTTGAATTTGTAGACCTCGAGGTACTAGCTTCACACCCGTTTGTGTGTTGGGTGTAATTGTTATCACTATTACGTCTCAAAATTTTGACCTTTGGAACAAACTCAGTATTGGATTTATTTCCAAAAGTCTCAACTTTATCAGTACCCATGGAGGCCACAAATTTAATGTCTTTGTTTTTCTTCTTGTAACAAGCTCCTTTTGTTTCAGCCTTTGGAAGTAACGCCTTAGACTTTTGATCTCGTTGTTGTTGTTTACCCTTAAAGGCGACAGGTTGTTGCTTAGTCGGTAATTTCTGATTTCCATGCTGTTTTCTAATTTCAGCTTTTGGAATAGGATCACATTGAGTTACAGAAACTCTCGGGATCGCTTTACCCAAAAACTTAGTTGTATTATCTTCAAACACTTTATCAATCAAGGATTGATTGACGTTTTTGATTGGAAAATCTTTGTCTGAATAAATTTTACTATCACCGACCAAAGTATACAACACGTTATCACTTTTAATGGTAGACACTGTCTCAGTGATAGGATCTATCTCTTGTTTAGCAACAGTTGATTGCACAGCAGGAGTAGGAGGATCACACAGAATGTAATTCTCAAAAGGCACTTCTACTCCTTTTCTATCGTCAAGAGATTTATCCTTATCACTCACATCTGATTCATCATCCGAAGAATCATAGTCCTCAATGGTTGGAGGACTTTGATTTGAAGCACATGATGACTTTTCCTTGTCATCAGATGAGCCCTCCGATGAATTATCCGTTTTGAACCCTAAGCCAGTTGTAACTTCCTCATAATCAAGAGGTACAGTTGGCTCAAAACGCGGCATTTCCTCCTCATCGGGCATCTTGGTATAGTGGTGTCTCAAAGGAGGCGAACACTACTTATACCCAACGCCTTTAACCTTACCCTTTAGTTGTTGGACGTCAATGATGTGATCAAGCACATATCGGGAGTTTGAGTAACTCTCCAATTTGAGCTTGATCGCTTCATGCTCACATTTCGCCTCGGCTAGCTCTTTCTTAGTTGCCTCAATGATATTAATGTAATTATTAATACTAGTTTGCTTATTAAAAACCGTTTTTGATAACTCAAAAACACTTTTCTTGAGTGTTTCAATTACCGATTTAAAATCTTTTTCGTTGCGAGCTAAGGCCATGTTTGCCTCTTTGCACTTTGATAGTTCAATAACCAAACTCTGATTGTGACTGTGAATCTTTTCAGATTCTTGTTTCATATCAGCACATTCATGTTTCGTATCCGCACAATCACTACATATGCTAGGAGTTTCAGATTTTACCTGTCTTGTAGAAGCTGAGACATTAGACATAAAGGCAGTCTGAGAAGAGAAAGATCCATCTTCAGTGAGAATCTTCTCAATTTCTTCTGATGTAGCATCAGCTTTCTTGATCAAGACATATTTCTAACACTTGACCTCCTCAGCATCATTCAACAAACTATCACCTTCAGAACCAGTTCTCACATTCACATCCGATTCTTCATCCGAACTGCCACTGTATCCCGAACTATCATCATCTTCAGAGAATTCTTCTTTGTGCACATGCTTGATGTGACTGATGATCTTCGCATAACATGCAGTTCCTCCTCCCAACTGTACGGACCAATCACATCCCTCATCGGCTTGTACCACTAATACTCGATTTGTATTAGATGGCCCTGACTGGTTTGTTTGGTTGTTATCAGCTACTATCCCTCTTTCATTGTTAGCTTGATTTGAAGTACTTGTTTGATTTTGGAAGGGATTTTGGTTGCCTTGTTTTCTCGGTCACGTGCATTCACGTTTGAAGTGACCCTTTTCACCGCAATTGAAGCACGTCACCGCATCCTTATCAAGTCCGTACTTTGTATCCCGCTTGCTTTCCAAGCTAGTCTTCCCGGTTCTCCTCATATAATCCTTTGCCCTTCTCACAACGCTAGCAAACGCCCACTTGATATCCATTAACTCCGTTTCATCCCTGTCTATCTGCTGATAGTCTTCCTTTGTCAAATTAATGTTGCCAATCTGACTTGCGACTAGTCCGCAGTAGGCATTGACCATGGTGTTAAGAAGTTCCATGGTTTCCCTTGCAGTTTCCACATTGACTTTGGATAAGTTTGCTTGTGGCTGTTTGGATTGAGGTTGTGGTTGTGGTTGGGCTTGTGATGGTGTTGGAATATATGCATTTGGATCAAATTGAGGTTGAGTGGGAGAAACTTATGGTGGAGGTTGGGGTTTAGGTAGCCACGCACTTGCATCTAATTGAGGTTTTGAGAAAGCATGAGCTTGAGCAATCATATGCGCTGGCGGATGATAAGCACTTGGATCGAAAACCTCAGGTGGAGCTGATTGTGGAAACGGAAAAGAGCTTGTATTCGACATAAACGCCGTCTGTAGCTTCGGTTGCTGAACTGAACTGGAACTAGCTAAAGAGTTAAAACCTGCAAGGTACATTTTGGTATTTTGAGGAACAGGAATTCGTTTAGCTTTCCATATTTCTTCATCATTCTTGTGTTTCAACTTCTGAATGAATTCATAGATATTGACATCATCTAGAACGCCCGTATGCTGTAGAAGCTCAATGAATGGGCTCCAGTTTGGAGGTAGAGCGTCAACAAACCTTGCAACCATTTCCTGTTGAGTTGCACGAACATTATAAGACTACATTTCACTAATCAAATGATAAAAACGAGTAGTCATATCATTTAGGGTTTCATTCTCTAAGAAATGAAATGATTCGAATTCCTTCTTCAACATATCATGACGTGTCTTTCTTGTCACTGCATTTCCTTCACCTCTAGTACCAAAGCATCCCATAGTGCTTTCGTGCTCGTAAAATAAGAGAATTGATGATAGATGTTTTTGTGGAGTGCTTGCGTGAGAATAACAAATGCCTTCTTCTCTGGATCATACGCTTTCTTGCCATCTTCTAGCATATTCGCCAATGTCGCCGCACTTGAACCTGCTTCTTCTAGATCTTGATTATACGGCGAAATGAAGCACGTTCATACTTCGGTATTTTTCCCTAGAACGTACGTGTGGAAACGACCTTTCCATGTCGGATATTCGTTCATGTGATTTAGCTTTGGCGGGCAGTTATTGCTACCCGTTTCACTTTCACTCATGAGTAGATTCTGGATACTTTGATTTTGATTTGCCACGCATGCCCATTGACTAGCCGAAATTCTTTCTTGTGGCATCAAAGACTGAACCCATGACATATCAGGGACCGTGCTAATGCTCCAATCTAATGGATTTGTACTCATTTTTTATGTATGAACAAGTGTACATGATTAAACACTTGAAAAAAGAATGTTAAGATATGTTTGCAAAGCTTCTGTATAAAACTCACAAGTATGTTCGACGAACTCCTTTATCACGAAGACCCTGTTGACAAAGTTCAAATGGTTTTGACGAAATCAGTTGTTTGACGAAGATCAAATGTTTGGCGAAATTGGTTTTGACGAAAATGGAGGGGACGAAATCGTTTTTGTTGGACGAAGATATGTGGTTGACGAAGATCAAATGGTGACCAAAACTGGGGTTGACGAAATCTAATGTTATGACAAAACTCAGACTTTTTTTTTTATTTGATTTATGGCTCTGACACACCACACTCTTCTTGACCACAATTTTCAAACTAACAGGCCACAAATTTCAAACCACCCTACTGTTGATGGTTCGTTTTTCAACAACACATCATTTGAAGTACACAATATTCAAACAACACCAAATATAATAATCAAACTTCAACTTTTCAATAATTCTTCAATGCAAATTCAAAACAAAATATCCAGAAACTATGAATATTTATGTAGAACAATATGAACACTCAAGAACTCCGGTGAAATATATGAGTTTACCGGCCACTTGAAAAATTTCCGAACACAATTTGCTTATAATTTCAATAAAAACCATAGCAAAATAACAGGATTTTGACAGATTTTTGAACCTTTTTCAGAAAATATATAAACTTTTAAAGAACAAAATCTGAAAAATCACAAGAAACAACTTGATTAAAATCACAACAATGTTTAGTTTTAAACAAGGAAAAGAGCCAATGCCAATGCTCTGATACCAATTGTAGGTCCACCCGGAGGATCGAGTCAACCTCTATTCCTGTTTTCTGACAAACCCGTGAGTGCGGAATCCAAACGGGTAAGTTAAACCAACTTACGAACACGTAAAACACAAGATTCACCGATTAATACTCAATGTATTACTGCTATGAAACGGTTACAATGCAATGTTAACAAGATACTCTCATAAACTCTCAGTGTGTGTGTGCTTACAGTGTGTTCGCTCCGAAATCTATTCAGACTTCGTACTGTGTTCTGTCTGTTGTGAGTGTATTTATACAAACTCCTGGACGAAATCCCATAGTCGACGAACAGTGAATGACGAACATACAATGTCATGACGAAATCACATGTGATTTCGTCATATATGGTCTTCTGTACATGTGGACTTCTACGAAATCAAGGGATTTCGTCCCATATGGACTTGGGCTTGGGCTTCAACATGTTGGGCAAATACAAACAAAAAACACATTAAACATATTCTAACATGTATACTGCACACACGCAGTTACATGTACATTGAACAATACAAAGTAAATAGCATACCGAGTCAAGACAGGAGGATGTCTTGACTACGGCCTTCACTTGATAGCCGAGTCGAACCGAGCCGAGCCGTATCCACACAATATGTATCAACAAACCCAATTTACTAGAATTATTGGAACCGAACAAGTACCTGAATAAATATATTAGGTTCGGTTCGGGTATTATAAGGTTTCAAAACACGCAAAGCCTTTAAATTTTGTTGTTTGTCCTTGAATTTAAAGAGCTAAAAAATGGGAGATGTACCTTAAACCATAATTTATGAAGGTAATCTAGTCCACTTAAAGATTGAACACAAACCAAAAGGCTTGCAGCTTTGTCAAATTCTACTTGTGTTTTCGTCATCCAAGCCTTTGATTGCAAAATGAATCCCTCCACCAGAAAAACAGCGATATAGTTGCGTGAAACTAACGATCGCCGACTGTCACAGTTATCATCACAAGTTGTATATTACATAACCCTCTTTATGAATTGAGACCTATAAAATTCTTGAATAACGACATATGATCATGGACCAGTTATAAACATGAATGATAACACTTACATTTTCGTTTACAAAACACAAATGTTGATTAGGTACTATAACATTTCAAATGGCTCAAAAATATCAAAAGCACAATTAAACAAGTATATGTTGTTAATTTGTTAGATCTAGAAGTCTATCAAGTACTAAAAACTGAATTTAGACATTTAACACAAAGATTTGAAAAACAACAATTGCAAGTATAGATACCTCAGTAACGAAAACATCAACGAGAAAGTGAGTGGAAAGCTAATGATTGACTGATTAAGCTCTGTCGTGGTGGAAGAAGGACGGTTGGTGGTCTTGCTGGTGGTCAGTTATTATTGTGCAAGAAGCTATGTTGTGGGGCGTCTAGGATTTTGACAGTACAAAATGGAGAGGACAGAACGTTAAAGTAAGAAAAACTTAAAAAATAATGTATACATCACACAACACACATAACATAAACTAATAACATCCAAAAAAATAATCTTTTAAGACTAATGAATCACAAGATACACATACAGTATTACTTAAAAATAGAAAATTTTACTAACTAATGGCCATTATTAATCTATAAATATAACAATATTATCACCCATTAGTTGATTAATGTACTGTTAAAGTAAGAAAAACTTAAAAAATGGAGAGGACAGAACGTTAAAGTAAGAAAAACTTAAAAAATAATGTATATATCACACAACACACATAACATATACTAATAACATCCAAAAAAATAATCTTTTAAGACTAATGAATCACAAGATACACATACAGTATTACTTAAAAATAGAAAAATTTACTAACTAATGGCCATTATTAATCTATAAATAGAACAATAACATAAAGTTCAAAGGTACATCACACTGATACAACACATATAACATAAATTAAATGGTATTTCTTTAAAAAAATTAAAATCACACAGTAACATGAATAATATTAAATATTCTTCAAAAAAATCTAAAATCAGACAGATTCAATATACATCGAGCTTAACTTGTAACATTCGTACACAATGACACTAAGAAAATCATTCAAAATTTAGGTACGTCATACTATAACATAATCACAAACAGAATCTTACACTTTCTTTTTCACTTTCTATAACAAAGTCATCAAAAATAAGATTTATACGTCACATAAAGTATATATCTACAAATATAAAAAAGAGTAAATATGTGGCTTAGCCTACGAAATCGGCTTAAACTGCAGTAGAAGATGAATTGTGAGGAGAAATGTAATAATGTAGGCACAAGTAAATGATCAGAGGAAAAAGAGAGTTGAAAGAAAACTCAAAAAAGAGAAGCAGTTTGTTTGGTTTATAACTTTATATCCATACACACATATATCTACATGGATGTTAGGAAAAAAGAAAGAAATACTTGTTATATTAAAGAGAGGTTAGGTTGGTTTATAAAAGTGTGTCCGAGACGCGTCTAGATGAGAGGTGGTCTCAGGTGAGAGGGCGACTTAGACGTGACGTGACTCAAGCGACTTCATTTCAGGTTTTTAATTGGGAATATGGAGTATGAATAATATAAGAAAAAAAATCCGTAAGAGAAAAATAGAGCTTACATGTGATGAAAGGACGGAGTTGGAGAAGGAATCGGAGCTTCAGGTGACGAAACAACAAAATCGGAGAAGAAACCAAAGGTTACCGGCTGATTATAGGGTTGGGATAGACGGCTGGTTTTTAGGGTGAAATGAAGTTGACGGCTAATTGTTAGGTTATATAGAGAGGAGGAACATTAGGTTTGTAAGGCCTCCTAATCCAAGATCTCACTCAGCTAATGCAACCAACAGGTGTGCGGAATCCACCTGATGATCAACCACTGTAGATGAAACACTAGAATGCAAAGATCTATGAGAGAAATCAAGAATACACAGAGTATTCTTGATGAGGAAGATGAATGACGTCACACACAGTCGCCGCCAGACAAAACACACACACAATAATTAGGGTTAGAAAGGTGCACAGAATTTCACAAAGAATCGCCATCTTGTCTATTCCACATAAAGGTATATATACAAGACAAACTCCGGGCAACACAATGTCTGGAAACAAGGGCCCAAAGCCCATACAAGACAAACCACGGACTCCATGACATACTAGAAGTCCGGACAAAACAATCTACACAAAAACCCTGACTTTTGCCTAAACACAACCCCTGACAAAAGTCTAGACATAAACTTGGACAAATTTTCCAAGGATAAACCTTGGACTAAGTTTCAAGACATGTACAATAAAGACCCTAACAATTGGAAGGCATGCACTTATCACCCAAAGTGTATTAACAAACTCCCCCTTGATCAGTGCATAGTCTTCATGTGGTCTTGAATTCTTCATTCTTTTTCCGAGTACTCGCTTCCTGCCCATACCTTGTTCTTCACACAGAATTGAACTACCTTAAAGTATTGATCAGCTAACAGTTGATCATCTTCAAAGGAATGCAATGGCAGACGTCTTAGCTTCTTCAAATCTTCCATCTTGAGATGCACGATCCAGACGCACACAGCTTCTTCAAATCTTCCATCTTGAGATGAACGATCCAGACCTCAAACACTTAACACCGGATTAAGAATCTTAACCCCGGAGACACTCTGCCCAAACCTGGATCCCAAAACTAAATTCCAATACCCCCAGAATCAACAATTGAAATATTAAACAACCAACATTTAATAATTTGTATTTCAAAACACGATCATTCAGAACAAGTTACTTCAAAACTTATACTTTTGGAAAAATATCACAATTTGGAAGCAGATTTACCGAAACACCTTAAAATGACGTGATTACCTACACACTTAGATGGATCTTGCACGGCCGATTTTTATACAAAAAGACTTATTTTAAGATTACCTAACTTGATGTTTAACACCTTATTAAAGAATGTTCACAACCCTTAGAGAATTTTCAAAATGATAACTCGCACATAGAAACAAGAAAGCAAAATCTTTTTGATGTTTTTGAATTTTTGACTGAATAAAGAAATTAAACCTACGAACGTATTTACACTAATTATCTTTTTGTGAGATCGGAGCGAAGGGATCATATCGGTTTTTATGTCAATATCCAACACAAGAACATAGTTTATCAGTTTAAGCTCTGAGAATGATATTAACAGTTCAAGTAAGCTCTGAGAATGATATTAACAGTTCAAGACGTTCAACGGTATTGTGGTCCACTTAAGCTTTAGCACGCTTTCGAACACTTTTTTCGAGATATGCGATTAAGTGTATTAATAACTGATTGTAACTATGTTTACCCACCTCAGAATATACTCCCGTATCAAGGTATGCACGAGAGTTCATCTTACTGGTGAGTATACCATTTATCATCTGTTTTGACATATAAAATGATGTGAGATACTCACTTATTTAGAATTGAAAACAAGCCCTATGTGATAGAATCACTTATTGATGAGGAACTTGATTTTCAGGTGCATGAGGGCACAGGAGCAAGTCCGTGAACAGGTTAGTACCATCGTACAGACAAAGAGACGAACTTGACTCCCGCAAAAGAGCTGTGATATATTATCACATATTTTGAGGGACATGTGATTGTTTATCACTTATTGAGGTCGAATGCATCATGTATTATATACACGATTGAATGATATTTACACGTATGTATGGTATCATGGAAGATCTAGACTTGCGTCCCCGTTGTTTTCGGTAAAAGAAACAACCATGATACCCAGATGATAAACAACATAAAGACCACATATCTTATAACCTCGGTAATCTATCAAACGAAATTACGGTACCAAGACCATATATCCGAGAGATGTACCACACAAGTTACGTAGTTCATTATGTTTATATACCAAAAACAGGTTCTTATTGACGCGTAAAACCTACCGAAGCAACGTATAATGAAGCTGTTACAGTTAACGGTTAATTTTATATATTACTGTAATCCTGCACCAGATACGACTAACCGATGTGCTATCATTTCCCTTATATCTCAACACGACTTCATTTTATATTTTTCAAATGTTTTTGTATTTTTCTAAAAATTTATCTTACAACTAAGTAAAATATTTTTGGAGTTTTTCAATTTTTTTTTGAAAAGCGGTAAGAACAGTACATAAAACATAAAATAACGTTTCTATGCGAGTTTTGAAAAGCATTTTACTCGGGGTTGATCATGCCAATCATTCGGACCAGATTTTCAAATCTAGCCCGATCGAATGTCTTCGTAAACAGGTCGGCAAGATTATCCAAGGTGTCTACCCTAACCACTTCTATTAAACCCTTCTCAGCACAGTCGCGAATGAAATGATGCCTAACATCTATGTGCTTAGTGCGTGAGTGGTTAACTGGATTGTTAGTTATGGAAATGGCAGAGTTGTTATCGACAAGAATAGGAGTTCGGGTAAAATTCAAACCGTAGTCCCTCATCTGCTACTGAATCCACAAGACCTGAGCACAACAGCTTGATGCAGCAATGTACTCGGCCTCGCACGTGGATAAAGAAACGGCAACTTGCTTTTTGCATTGCCAAGAGACAAGACAGTTCCCAAGAAGTTGTGCGCCGCCAGAGGTTGACTTTCTATTCACCGGGCACCCTCCGAAGTCTGCGTCAGCATACGCCAGCAAATCCAGACCACCTTCAGCTGGATACCACAATCCAAGGTTAGGCGTCCCTTTCAGGTATCTGAAGATACACTTGACCGCTTTCATGTGAGACTCTTGCGGAGTTGATTGGAACCTAGCACACAAACAAACAGAAAACATAATATCTGGTCGTGAAGCAGTAAGATACATTAGTGAACCTATAATTGCTCGATATAGAGTGGGATCCACTTCAGGATCTTTCTCCTTATCGGGTGAAAGCTTGTGATTTGTCAGCAGAGGCGTGTCATAGGGTAAGCTATCTTCCAATCCAAATCTTTTGAGAATCTCATGGACATACTTCGTCTGATGCACGTACGTCCCAACCTTTTCTTGACTGACTTGAAGACCTAGAAAGAACGATAGCTCGCCCATCGCGCTCATTTCAAATTTTGACTTCATCACAGCCACGAACTCAAGACACAATTCTTCATTTGAAGAACCAAAAATTATGTCGTCAACGTAAATTTGCACGATCAGAAAATCTCCCCCGTTCTTCAATATGAACAGTGTAGAGTCGATCGCGCCACGCGAGAACCCGTACTCCAATAGATGTCTGGATAAAGTCTCGTACCACGCTTGAGGAGTCTGATGGAGACCGTAGAGAGCTTTGTCTAACAGATAGACTTTGTTCTCAGACTCTGGAGCTTCGAAACCCGGTGGTTGGGATACATACACAGTTTCATGCAATTTTCCATAAAGGAACGCGCTTTTCACATCCAACTGATAGACTTTGAAACGCATGTGTGCAGCAAAAGCTAGAAACAAACGAATTGCTTCCAGTCTTGCCGCCGGTGCATAAACTTCTGTATAATCAATCCCTTCCTCTTGATCGAAGCCTTGAACAACCAACCGTGCTTTGTTTCTGACAACAACACCCTTATCATCTTTCTTGCACTTGAAAACCCATTTCGTGTTGATTGCATGTTGGCCCTATGGAAGATCGACCAAATTCGACACCTTTAACTTGTCGAACTGAGCTAACTCTTCTTGCATCGCCTCACATCAAGAATTATCCTTTAGAGCTATCTGATAGTTCTTCGGCTCTATCTGAGAGATAAAACATTCATGTAGGCTAAGATTGTAGATTTCTTCCTTCTTGATAGCCGAGAACAGACACTGCATCTCTGAAATACTTCTTCGCGTTTGCACTCCCGCATTTGGATTCCCAATAATATTATCAACAGGATGATGAATATTTGTTCTTGGAACTGGGATTGCCGGAGCTTGAAGATTGTTTCCCAAATATGATTGAATCTCCCCCTCAGCATTTGCATTACTACTAGAAGCTTGATCATTTCCAGAAGACGTATTAACATTTGGATAGGCTGAAAAATCAACGTAAAATCACCACTTGTAGTTTGAGCAGCTGCATTGGGGATCTGCTCAGCAACAACTTCGTTTACGATCGAAGAATCAGCGACTGGAACATTCGGAGACACATTAGTAGGAATACTTGCTCTCTAGCTCGCATCCACTTCATCTTTGTTCACAAGATGTGTGTATACAACCTCCGAATCTTCTTCTGAAACATCAGGAAGATCAAATGAATCAAATAATTTATCATAATCATAACCGCTTTTAGGAACAAATTCAGATGGTGGAGGATCGTAACTCAAAGGAGTTATATCAAACATGATCTCCACTGTACGCTTCTTAACGTTATAAACGCGTTTGTTTGGAGTTCCATTGGCATATCCCAAAAAGAACCCAACTTCTCCAACTTCCCCCATTTTAGGAGTATCTTTGGTGTGTTTGATAACACACTTGATCCCAAAAGGTTGAAAACCAGATAAGTTTGGTTTCTTGTTTTCAAGCAATTCATAACACGTTTTATCTTCTCTTTTGACCGGAAGCACATGATTTAACACATAACATGCCGTGTTTACCACCTCTGCCCAGAAGAAAATTGGCAATTTTGATTCAGAAAGCATAGTTCGGGCAGCCTCAATTAGGGTATGATTCTTCCGTTCTGCAACTCCGTTCTGTTGAGGAACATATGGAGCGCTGAACTGATGAACTATTACCATTTCCCGACATAACTCATCCATATAATGATTTTTAAACTCAGTGCCGTTGTCACTTCGGATTTTCTTAATAGGAAGTGAATAATTTTTCTCAAATTGTTTGAACAAGTCTCTTAAAATACCAGCAGTTTGGTCCCTTGTTTTTAAGAAAAATACCCACGAGTATCGGGAGGAATCGTCAGTGACAACTAGGCAATAAGACATCCCACCAGTACTAGCAACATGGATTGGGCCGAAAAGATCCATGTGAAGCAATTCAAGTGGTTTTTGGATTGAGTTAACAGTTTTTGGTTTATGAGGCTTTCGTTTGATTTTTCCTTTTTCACATGATTCACATTTGTTGTGCATATTGAAACTACGTAAAGGAACCCCCAACACTAAGTTGTTTTTCACTAAGTGGTTCATTTTTCGCAGATGCACGTGGCCCATTCTCCTATGCCAGAGATACGATTGATCTTCAGTCGCCTTCGAAAGTAGACATGTCACTGGAGCAGACGAGTTGACCAACGGGCGCATGTCCATGACATATGTGTTATTCACCCTTGGAGCCCTCATTACGATCCAATCCTCAGGAACAGCAAATCCCGGACGCAAAACGAAGCAAGCTTTATCAGTGAACAACATCGTATACTTGTTATCACAGATTTGAGAAACCGACATCAAGTTATGCTTCAGTTCTTCAACATAGTTCACTTTATGCAGCGTAATTTTTCCATTTGACACAGAACCTTCACCGGTGATGTAACCACCCTTCTCACCGGCAAAATTCACATAACCACCACGAATTTGTTTAAAATTGTTCAATAACTCTTTATTTCCTGTCATGTGTTTGGAACAGCCACTATCGATATACCAAATATAGATAGCCCTCTTCAGCTGCTCCTATACTCCCCAACAAGAAAACTTAGTTAGAGTGTGGGACCCAAGCCATGATGGTCGTGGGTCGTCCCGATTCGTCAACATAAGAAAACTCTTTGAAATAACCATCATCGCCTCTGTGTCCTCCATTTCCATTTCGGAAATTGTTGGAATGACTCCCCGTAAATCGTGAATCATACGGAGTTGACGATCTGTTGGTATAACCAGAGTATCCATAACCTCCGCTTCCATAGTTTTGGTAACCGTAATTTTGATTCCTGGGTTGCTCAAAATTCCTACCAAATCTAGGAACATCATCTTGTCTTGAGAGTGATCATGGATGATTATCCGAATGTTGTCTTTGATTTGGAAATCTAGGGGGTAACACATTTCGGTCATTCACGAATCTGTTCTAAGCATGAGGTCTAACATAGTTGTTGTTCAAACCTCCAGAACGTTGGTCATTCTCATGTGTTTGGAAAGTAACATGATTTTGTCGTCTGTGAGGGGTTTGCTCACGAGTATCATGTCTTTCAGATGAACTTTCCGATCCTTCACCACGATTAATAACAACTGGTTTCTCCCCATGATCCTGTTTTTGTTGTGATTTAACATTTGTTTTGACAACTGGTTTTACTTCTTGTTTAATCACTTTGTTTTTCTCAACCTTCTGATTTTTACTGTTTTTCTTTTCAACATTAATTGTTTCATTTTGCGGTTTTTCAACAAAAGGTTTCTTTTGATCAAGATCAACATGGGATTTACCCTTGTCATTTGGACACTCTGCTGCTAAGTGTCCTTTCCCATGACACTTATAACATTTGCAAACTTTCGCAGCATTCTTTGGACGTTCCTCATGACTGGTCGAAGATGATGAGGCGTTAGTGGTATTTTCAAAATTTGGTTGACAAACTGAGAGTTTGAGCATGTTTCGATTTTCTCTTCCTCTTTGATAAAATCTTCCCCTTTAACAAACTCAGTTTTAGGGATATTTTTCAAATTCTTTTTAGGTTTCCCACGTGACTTTGGTTTTGACTTCACATTTTGAACTTGATTGAACATTTCCAAAATTTTATTGCTTATCAAATTCTCAATGATATCAAAATTTAGCTCATTTTTCTTTGTGACTTCACTCACCTTCGACTGTTCTGACTTAGAAGCCTCATCAGGCTCAGATTCTGACTCACTTTGCGGTTCAATCGTCAGAGGGGTCTTTGGCACAAAATTTGCCAATTCAGGATCAATGCTTGGCATCGATGTATAATTATGGTTTACCGGTGGAGGCACTTTCTTATAACCGATGCCGAACATTTCTTCCTCAGATTCTTTGAGACGTTGGCTGTTAATACAGAAATTCATCACTTCAGATGAATCCACGAACTTTTCAATTTTTCGTTGCAAATCTAAAATCAGGTTATCTTTTTCCAAAATGATTTTGTTCTTTTCCAAAACACAATTTTGGTTCATTTCAAGTTCAGATTTTAATTCCCGATTTTTAAGAGTTCCCTGTGCCACAAGTCTCTCAAATTTAGAGATATCATTTTTCAGTGCTTTTATCTTAATTCGGTGTTCTTTATCCGAATTAGACAAAACAGCAATGAGTTCTCTGGATTTTTCTAAATCTGCAATTAGATCTGTGTTGTGAAGTACATATCTGTCAATCTTGGTGACAAACTCTACACATCTTGCACACCGCTTATCTACAGAAGATGATTTTACCTCAATGCCAGCCATGAATGCACATGCTTCATTTTCTACGGAGTTTTCTTCCAACCTTTTAGCTTCTGCATCCACAATTTGCTGCATTTCGGCTGTGGAGATGTTGAACTCAAAGCATTCTCCCTTTTCTCCATCTTCTGTTTTGTTAGACTTTTCAACAGACTCTTCATTCAAGTCATCTTCATTCTCAGCAACATTGCCCGATTCCAACTCTTCCCCAAAACCCTTGGCTACAACTGCAAGTTCCTCAATGCTAGACTCTTTGATAACCTCTTCACACACTTCTTCGTCGACAATTTTAGCTATAAAGGCTTGTGACACAATAGCTCCTGAAATGTCTTCCAATGCACAACCCCAGTCATAAGGCTCAGTCACATTTTGTAGAGGATGAGCCACCATAGCATTGTTTGTCGAAGGTGTAAGATTTTCAGAACCACTAGGACGAGCACTTAAGTTTGAAGTAGATGATGCATTGTTGTGAGGTCTTGAGTTGTTTCCTTGAGAGTTGCTTTCTCTGTTAGATCTTTCCATCTTCGGCTTACGACAATCACGTGCGAAATGCCCGTAGATGCCGCAGTTGTAACATTTCACCTTTGACATGTCGACTCCCATTCGAGTCTTCGTCTGACCTACTATGAACTTCCTATCCGTTCTCAACAGAAATTTCTTCACTCTAAGGACTAAGAGTGCCATATTGAGTTGTAGATCAAGTTCTTCCATTTCGTCTTGGTCTATCTGGTCAAAGTCCTCATCGAGACTTGACGGTTCAACGAGCTTTCCAAGACAGAAGTTCTCGTAGGCAGTCATGAGAGATGCCAAAAGGCTCATGTTTTCTTCTATTAACTTTAAGCAGCTTGCATCTAACTTTGGAATGTTCAAGTTTGTTGCTTGAGATTTCTGAGCTCCACTGGAAGAGTACATTCCTTGATTGGAATTTGTTGTTCCACTTGAACTGACATTGTTGCTTATAAAGGTGTGTTCACTTGCAGGAACTTCATTATCTGAATATAGGGCAACACCGGTTACTCCATTACTACCCTTATCCGTCGGTTTTGAAGCTTTATATAACTGAGGATCTTGGATCTTCTCGAAATCTGATGCTTGATCTTACATATTCCAAGCATACCCCTTTAGTTTTTGTACAGCTTCTTCCAATGAGAGCTCCTCGTAGAGAACACCTTCTCTAATCAATGCGGTGTACATATTCCATTCTCTGGGAAGGCAATTCAGAAACTTCTCAACTTTCTCAAATTCAGTGTAGATGCCTTCTTGACTTCGATCAAGTTCGCTCAACAGATGATAAAATTGATTTACCGTGTCATCGAATGGCTCATTCTTTAAAGCTTTAAACACAAGGAATTGAGTCTTCAATCGTTCGAGACATCGTTTCTTGTACATTGCATTTCCCTCATAGCGCTCGATCATGCTATCCCACAACTCCTTCGAGTTACTTCTCTTACGGAAAGTATGAAGTATAGATTGCGTCATAGCCATCGTAATCATTGACATAGCTTTCTCTTCACAATCATAAAACTTTCTTTGGTCGTCGATGAGTGCCAAATAAGTATCAATCGTTAACGTTCTTACTCGAGTAGCTCCACATCCTTTAACGATGCACAACCAGATCTTGATGTCTTTCGCTCTTACATACCTTTCGAAACGCTCCTTCCACTCAGGAAAATCAAGCTCGTTTATCAACAAAGGAGGTTTGTCGTTACTCCCTACCTCAGCATTGTGCTTGAGGTTTTGCACCATTGCAGTTAGATTGTTGTTTGCCATTTCAAAATAGTTGTGAAAGAAACAGTGAGTTTAAACAGAAAGCTAACAGTAGGTTTCCAAGCAAAACAGTCACTGGGAGAGTTTTCTAAGTCCAAAACCCGGATCACCACCTGTGTACTGAAGAAGATATAAAACTCGGACTAAATAAAGTATAGGTAAAACTTGGACTCAAACTTTGGAAGTTAAACCTTGGACTTAAACCTTGGAACTTAAACCTTGGACTCAAACCTTGGAACTTAAACCTTGGACTCAAACCTTGGAACTTAAACCTTGGAACTTAAACCTTGGACTCAAACGTTGGAACTTAAACCTTGGACTCAAACCTTGGAACTTAAACCTTGGAACTTAAACCATGGACTTAAACCTTGGAACTTAAACCTTGGAACTTTTAAACCTTGGAACTTAAACTTGGATAAATTGCAAGAAGCTCGGACCAAAAAGAAATTCACACAAAACTCGGACCTAAGTGATATACTAAGCTCGGACAGGATTTACTAAATAAGGAAAACTCGTACCAAGTTTAGAGGATTTAAAAACTCGGACAACGCTCAAAGACAAGCTTCCGGATTATTTCCCCAGTGTGACTTCACACTGGTTCATCATTAACCCGGAAACACCAACACAAAATTGAAACCACGGACAATGCTTCCAAAGATCAAACTAGGAATCTTTTTCAACCTTCAACACTGTATGAACAAAAACCAAAACCTCTGTAAAACCCAGATGAAGATCAACACTAAGAATCACTAAACTACTCAAAATCCATCACCAAATCACTAGAAATGAATGAGGAATCAAGAATAAATCACAAAAACTCAATAAACACTCACTAAACCCTATCAAAGTTTGAACTTTTCTCACAAAAACCTTCAAACTAAGAAACACCTACAGTAGTATGAGCACACTGCTCTGATACCACTTGAAAGGCCTCCTAATCCAAGATCTCACTCAGCTAATGCAACCAACAGGTGTGCGGAATCCACCTGATGATCAACCACTGTAGATGAAACACTAGAATGCAAAGATCTGTGAGAGAAATCAAGAATACACAGAGTATTCTTTAAGAGGAAGATGAATGACGTCACACACAGTAGCCGCCAGACAAAACACACACACTATAATTAGGGTTAGAAAGGTGCACAAAATTTTACAAAGAATCGCCATCTTGTCTATTCCACATAAAGGTATATATACAAGACAAACTCCGGACAACACAATGTCTGGAGACAAGGGCCCAAAGCCCATACAAGACAAACCACGGACTCCATGACATACTAGAAGTCCGGATAAAACAATCTACACAAAAACCCTGACTTTTGCCTAAACACAACCCCTGACAAAAGTCTAGACATAAACTTGGGCAAATTGTCCAAGGATAAACCTTGGACTAAGTTTCAAGACATGTACAATAAAGACCCTAACAATTGGAAGGCATGAACTTATCACCCAAACCACTTCTATTAAACCCTTCTCTACACAGAGTATTCTTGATGAGGAAGAAGGATGATGTCGCACACAGTAGCCGCCAGACAAAACACACACAATAATTAGGGTTAGAAATATGCACAGAATTTCACACAGAATCGCCATCTTGTCTATTCCACATAAAGGTATATATACAAGACAAACTCCGGACAACACAATGTATGGAGACAAGGGCCCAAAGCCCATATAAGACAACCCATAGACTCCATGACATACTAGAAGTCCGGACAAAACAATCTACACAAAAACCCTGACTTTTGCCTAAACACAACCCTTGACAAAAGTCTAGACATAAAGTTGGACAAATTGTCCAAGGATAAACCTTGGACTAAGTTTCAAGACATGTACAATAAAGACCCTAACAATTGGAAGGCATGCACTTATCACCCAAAGTGCATTAACAAGGTTAGACAGTGATGCATATGAGATACAATGAAATATCAATAAGATATGTGAATTAGATACTGTAGGTCCGGTTCTCTCGGAGGATCCGATACGAAAACCTATTCCCTGTTTATCACAAGCACGATCGCGGGTGCGGAATCCCCGTGATGGTGCAAACCGAACAAAGTAGATAAATAACAACAACAAGTAACCAAAGATTAACTTCGATTAAACGGATGAGAACATTCACAAACATATACACACAATGGTTGTACAATAAACTCTCACAAGTCTCTCAGCTCTCGTGGAGTATCACAATAATCGCATAACTAAACTGTGAAACAACTTAGCTATTTATACTGACCAATGACGAAAACCCATGCGACGAAAACCATGTGTGACGAAATCAGGGATTTCGCCACACACACATAATGACGAAAACAGGGAGTGTTCGCCATATCAATTTTGACGAAATCAGGAGTTTGTCATGCATGGCATTTAGATTTTCATTGACATCATCATGACATCACTAAGGTGATGTCATGGTGATGTGTCGGCAGGAAAGGTCGCGGCTCTCCGTGCTTCGCGTGTCGATCTCTGGGGTGCACGACGGAGGAATGTCGCTACGTCAGGCTTGAGCCGAACCTAACCGAGTCAAACATAACCGAATCGAACCGAGCTTAGTCGCGTCCACATAAAGTGTACCAACAAACTCCCCCTTGGACGCTACTCGTGATGGTTCGATCTTCACATTTTCGGATCTTTAAAAGGTCTTCACATGTCACTGTCAGGGAGTGTATCAACAAACTCCCCCTTGAATGTTGCTCGTGAATCTTTTGATCTTCAATACTTTAGATCCTTGTGGTGTTGATGAGTGATCAACTGCAACACGATCGTCTTGATCTTCTGATCTCATCAACGTCGTGTCTTCACTTTACGGCTTGTCGTCTGACACGTTCTCTTTGCCTTTAGCTGATTCTGATGTCGCATCTGCACATTCAAGAAAGCTAAACACGCAGTGAGAACAATCGTTTGGAAAGAAATCAATCTTAGAAAGATTTCAAACGAAAAATTTACTAAGCATTGACTTCAAACCATGTAAACACACGATACACATGAGAGACCAACTCTCAATCAAAACACCGACCGACAACAGTTTGAAAGTTTAAAAATTGTTCAGTTTTAATCCTTTTACTTTCAAAAATCGTTAACTTGGACTATTTATGAAGATGCAATTGTTTTCCGGCTTACGATCAGGATTTTGGGTAGGATAGACTCGAGTTCAACATCGGTCAATCAAAAATAAACTAGAAGCAAAATCTTTTTGGCTTTTATAAAGTTTATATTAAAACACACCTAAAATCTTTTTGGAATTTTTCATTTTTTAAACGTAAAGACGGAAAGCAATAAATAAATATATACAAATATGCAGAAACGAAAGCAGTAAACAAATATTTACAGACATGTGATTGTTGATATATTATCACTTATTTTGTTTGGACATGTGATTGTTGATCACTTATTGAGGTCGAATGCAATATGTACACGTATGTATAGTATCATGGAAGATCTAGACTTCGTCTCCGTTTTGATTTGGTAAAAGAAACAACCATGATACCCAGATGATAAACCAGCATAAAGACCGAATATCTCAGAACCTCGGCAATCTCTCAAACGAAATTTCGGTACTAAGACCATATGCCAATGAGCGATTCCCACCTGGCCTTCAGTCGATTAAGGTTTATATCACCCTGCACACTTTAAAATGATTGTGAGCCTACCGATACATCTTATATAGAGCTGCTTATCGTTTTTCATTTTAAGTTCAGTTCGAAGAGGTTTCGAGAGACCACTGATTTAATATCATTTTCTCCTTTTCTCGCCAGGAAACTCATTTTTGTTTTTCTATTGTTTTTGGGTTTTTGACATTTTTCGATGTTTTTGAATTTTCAAATTTTGGATTTACTCCCCCTAAAATCAAAATCAACAAACTATGATAAATTTTAAAAACACAAAGGTATTTACAAAAACGATTTTCCGATGTCGGTTAACTCATGTTTTACCTCAATGCCGTTTACCAAAATTAATTTAATCAGAAATGATTTATCGAATTTTGGAAAAATGAGTTGGCACGTTAGTAAGCGGTACGGACCATGACAACATTGACGAGTTTCATAGTGAAACAATCACGTGTGAGGTGATATTCGAGATCAACGTGTCTGGTCAAAGAGTGTTGTACGAGATGAAAATAATTCATAAAGCAGCTTAAATATCGACAAGTATAGGAGAGATATGAAATTTAAAACTGTATCATGCAACAACTTCATGCATTGCAAGGAATCTGAGTGGTCTCCTAAGCTGGATATCCACCTGGTGTGGATTTCAAAGTCAATTTTGTAGCTACTGAGAAATCTCTTCATAGCAACAAGATCATAGACCTCTGGGTCCGGCTGGCCTTACACATTGCACCAGCGAAGGTCTTTGTCTTTCTCTTTCAGAAGTAGTGTGCGGTTGTTCAATCCACGCCAAGGCATCCGCACACCCGGTTGGTTTGCTCAACAAACACATTTTCTTCAATCACACCGTGAAGAAATGTACACTGCACATTCATCTTGTTGATTTTGAACATCAGACGGGCTACAGGTGCGTACATTTTGATTGAATCTATCCTGGGGACCCGATTAAAGCCTTGAACAATCAAACTTTGGTATGATTTTCATTTTGTCGAAGGTTTTCAATTTCTTTCGACAAACAATTATGTCTTCATTTCTTTTTCTCTCCATCAAAGGCAACAATTTCTTTGCCGCCGATCTTGTGCATGGACACTCCACTATCAACTATCCGATGACTATCGATAGTTCCTCCTGGAACATCCTGCACACTCACTCAGAGATTAGTTGGAGAGGGGGATCCAAGCCTTCATAGACTTGGGTTGCCCCTGAGAATCAAGAAATGTAATTTCAATTTCTTGAAGGTCCTTAAATTGCAAGCCTCCCCCTGAATCCTCACCTGTTTTCGGTATCCAAGCCTGTTTCCTTTTACTGGATTGTGTATTATTTACCGATTTAGAAATCTACGGTTTTAACGGTTATGACAAAATTGGTTTCCTTTTAACAATTTCTGGTTTTAAAGCCTTTTCGATCACTTTCACATTTTGACGTCGTTGTTTTGTTTCTTGTTCTTTAACAGTGCGTTTTTCAGTTTTTGGTAACACAGGACGACGTTGTTGGTGACCTTGTTCATAAGAGGCTCTTTCTACAAAATTTGGTTTCGGAGAGTTTGTGCAATTTCTGATAATGTGGCCAAACTTCCCGCATTTAAAGCGTGATCTCCTTTCAACAAAATTAGGAGATTCAGTTCGATGACCTGACGTTGAATTTGTAGACCCCGAGGTACTAGCTTCACACCCGTTTGTGTGTTGGGTGTAATTGTTATCACTATTACGTTTCAAAATTTTGACCTTTTGAACAAACTCAGTATTGGATTTATTTTCAAAAATCTCAACTTTATCAGTACCCATGGAGGCCACAAATTTAATGTCTTTGTTTTTCTTCTTGTAACGAGTTCCTTTTGTTTCAGCCTTTGGGCGTAAAGCCTTAGGGTTTTGAGCTCGTTGTTGTTGTTTACCCTTAAAGGCGACAGGTTGTTGCTTAGTCGGTAATTTCTGATTTCCATATTGTTTTCTAATTTTAGCTTTTGGAATAGGATCACATTGAGTTACAGAAACTCTCGGGATCGCTTTACCCAAAAACTTAGTTGTATTATCTTCAAACACTTTATCAATCAAGGATTGATTGACGTTTTTGATTGGAAAATCTTTGTCTGAATAAATTTTACTATCACCGACCAAAGTATACAACACGTTATCAATTTTAATGGTAGACACTGTCTCAGTGATAGGATATATCTCTTGTTTAGCACCAGTTGATTGCACAGCAGGAGTAGGAGGATCTCACAGAATGTGATTCTCAAAAGGCACTTCTACTCCTTTTCTATCGTTAAGAGATTTATCCTCATCACTCATATCTGATTCATCTTCCGCCGAAGAATCATAGTCCACAACGGTTGGAGGACTTTGATTTGAAGCACATGATGACTTTTCCTTGCTATCAGAAGAGCCCTCTTATGAATTGTCCGTTTTGAACCCTAAGCGAGTTATAACTTCCTCATAATCAAGATGTACAGTTGGCTCAAAACGCGGCATTTCCTCCTCATCGGGCATCTAGGTATAGTTGTGTCTCAAAGAAGGCGGACACGACTTATACCCAATGCCTTTAACATTACCCTTAAGTTGTTGAACGTTAATGATGTGATCAAGCACATATCGGGAGTTTGAGTAACTCTCCAGTTTGAGCTTGATCGCTTCATGCTCACATTTCGCCTCGGCTAGCTCTTTCTTAGTTGCCTCAATGATATTAATGTAATTATTAATACCAGTTTGCTTATTAAAAACAATTTTTGATAACTCAGAAACACTTTTCTTGAGTGTTTCAATTACCGATTTAAAATCTTTTTCTTTGCGAGCTAAGGCCATCTTTGCCTCTTTGCACTTTGATAGTTCAATAACCAAACTCTGATTATGACTGTGAATCTTTTCAGATTCTTGTTTCATATCAGCACATTCATGTTTCGTATCAGCACAATCACTACATATGCTAGGAGTTTCAGATTTTACCCGACTTGTAGAAGCTAAGACATTAGCCATAAAGGCAGTGTGAGAAGAGAAAGATCCATCTTCAGTGAGAATCTTCTCCATTTCTTCTGATGTAGCATCAGCTTTCTTGATCAAGACATATTTTTGACACTTGACCTCCTCAGCATCATTCAATAAACTATCACCTTTAGAACCCACACGTTCATTCACATCCGATTCTTCATCCGAACTGCCACTGTATCCCGAACTATCATCATCTTTAGAGAATTCTTCTTTGTGCACATGCTTGATGTGACTCATGATCTTCGCATAACATGCAGTTCCTCCCTGTCCTCCATCTCCAAACTGTACGGACCAATTACACACTTCATCAGCTTGAACTATCAATGCTCGGTTGGGGTTTAAAGGACCCGACTGGTTTGTGTTGTTGGTATCTACTATCCCTCTTTCATTGTTAGCTTGATTTTGGAAGGGATTTTGGTTGCCTTGTTGGTTGCTAGGGCTTTTGCACTCTCGCTTGAAATGAACCTTTTCACCGCAATTAAAGCATGTGACAGCACCCTTGTCAAACCCGTACTTAGTATCCCTTTTGCTTTCCAAGCTGGTTCTCCCCGTTCTGCTCATATAATCCTTTGCCCTTCTCACAGCGCTAGCAAACACCCACTTAATGTCCATCAACTCCATCTCATCTCTGTCTATCTGCTGATAATCTTCATTGGTCAAATTAATGTTTCCAATTTGACCTGCGACTAATCCGCTGTAGGCATTAACCATAGTGGTAAGAATTTCAATGTGATCCTGTGCAGCTTCTACACTCACTTTGGAAAGATTTGAAGTATCAGGTTTGTTACCATAGAAGGCTTGTTGTGGTTGGGCTTGAGGTGGTTTAGGAAAATAGGCAGTTGGATCAAATTGGGGTTGAGGTGTGGCAACTTGAGGTTTCGGAAGATAGGCATTTATATCAAATTGGGGTTGGGGTGGTGCAACTTGAGGTTTCGGAAGATAGGCATTTATATCAAATTGGGGTTGGGGTGGTGCAACTACTCCAAAATAGGAATTTGGGTCGAAAGCATTTGACACAAAAGTTGTTTGATTCTTTGGTTGCTGGCTTGTACTAGCAGCAGGAGCAATCCCTCCAAAGTACATCTCTGGATTTTGAGGGACAAGCATTAGTTTAGCTTTTCTGATTTCTTCTGCATCCTTGTTCTCCAGCTTTTGAACAAACTCATAGATACTGACAGTATCCAATACACCTGTATGCTTTAACAACTCAATGAATGGGCTCCACTTTGGTGGTAGAGCATCAGCAAACCGTACGACTATTTCCTGCGAAGATACAACAACCTTGTAAGAAATCATTTCACTAATTAAATGATAAAAACGAGTTGTCATCCCATTCAGTGTTTCAGTCTGCCCAAACATAAACCCTTCAAACTCCTTCTTTAGTAAATCATGACGCGTCTTCCGTGTGGCCGCATTTCCTTCTCCTCATGTAACTAGGATGTCCCACAAGGCTTTGGTGCTGGTACAATGGGTGAATTGATGATAGATATCTTTGTGCAATGATTGCGTAAGAATAGCAAATGCTTTCTTTTCAAGGTCATACGCCTTCTTGTCATTTTCAGCCATGGTCGCCAAAGTCGTAGCATTTGATCCGGCTTCCTCAAGAGCGATGTTATATGCTGTGGTGAAACATGTCCATAATTCGATGTTTTGACCTAAAACATAATTCTGAAAACGACCTTTCCATGATGGATAGTCATTCATGTGGTTGAGTTTTGGCGGACGGTTAATGCTACCCGTTTCATTTTCTCTCATGAGCAGGTTTTGGATACTTTGATTTTGATTTGCCACGCACGCCCATTGACTAGCCGAAATTCTTTCTTGTGGCATCAAAGACTTAACCCATGACATATCAGGGACCGTGCTACTGCTCCAATCTAATGGATTAGAACTCATATTTGATATTAGAACAATTGTACCTAAACAACAACTTGAAAACAGATGGTTAAGTATGATTTGCAAAGGTTCTGTTTAAAAAATACAAGTATGTCCGATGAAATCCTTGATGTTGAACTTAGAAATTTACGAAATCTATTTTTGTTTGACGAAAATGGAGGTTGACGAAATCTGTTTTTTGTTTGACGAAAATGGAGGTTGACGAAAATGTATGAGTGACGAAATATGTTTATGTTTGATGAAAATACTGTGCGACGAAGATGTATATGTGACGAACTCAATATATATGCATGACGAAGTCTGTTTGGGGATATGAGTTTGACGAAGTCTGATTGGAGGTTGACGAAATTGTTTTTGTTTTTTACGAAGATATGTTGTAATGGTCAATGAAGATAAGGTTGTATTAGATATTTTGAAAATAAAAACAAATCAAATCTTCTATCTGACAATAGTTGGTGACACCAAATTTCAACACCACCTTACTTTTCTGATTTATGTAGCTTCTTTTTCAACATACCATCATCATGAATGTACACTATTGTCAAACGATAGTATAATAATAAATATCACTTTAATTTAAACCACAATTTTAGATCAAACACAAATATTTTTCAAGAACAGTTATGAACAACTTGAATACAATGAAGAACAACTTGAATACTGGATGAACTCTTATGAAGATTTGGGCCAAAATATCACCGGACAAACTTTCCGAACACGATTTTGCTTAAAAATTTCAACAAAAACCAAATGCTAACATGTAGACATGCAAAATAATAAGGTTTTCACTAAAAACTTATAGCAAAACAACACTTCAAACACTGATTTTCAGCAAATATTTCGAGAAAATATGAATTTTTAAGAACACAAACTAAAAACAAAAAATTAAGAACACACTTGTTTCAAACAACTTGATAAAAATACTAACAATGTTTGGTTTTAAACAAGGAAAGGAGCCAAAGCTCTGATACCACTTGTAGGTTCGTTTCTCTCGGAGGATACGATACGAAAACCTATTCCCTGTTTATCACAAACACGATCACGGGTGCGGAATCCCGGTGACGGTGCAAACCGAACAAAGTAGATAAATAACAACAGCAAGTAACCAAAGATTAACTTCGATTAAATGGATGAGAACATTCACAAACATATACACACAATGCTTGTACAATAAACTCTCACAAGTCTCTCAGCTCTCGTGGAGTCTCACAATAATCTCATAACTAAACTGTGAAACAACTTAGCTATTTATACTGACCAATGACGAAAACCCATGCAACGAAAACCATGTGTGTCGAAATCAGGGATTTCACCACACACGCATAATGACGACAACAGGGAGTGTTCGCCATATCAATTTTGACGAAATCAGGAGTTTGTCATGCATGGCATTTACATTTTCATTGACATCATCATGACATCACTAAGGTGATGCCATGGTGATGTGTCGGCGGGAAAGGTCGCGGCTCTCCGTGCTTCGCGTGTCGATCTTTGGGGCACACGATGGAGGAATGTCGCTACATCGGGTTTGAGCTGAACATAACCGAGTCGAACCGAACCGAATCAAACCGAGCTGAGTCGTGTCCACATAAAGTGTACCAACAGATACGAATGAAACGACTGATATTTATGTTAAACGACATATATACTCGCTTATATTTACTTTCTCTTTTTTCATGGAACAGAAATACCATTTTCAACCCTAAAGTTATAGCTTTTATCAAAATTAACCCATTACATATTAGTTTTTTATTTGCAATGTGTTTGTGTATGAATGTGTTTTGTGTATGAAATGTGGCTTATGTGAAAGGGTACTAACTTTAACGTTATTTTACTAGTTTCATGAAAATAACGTTAAAAGCGGCGGTGGTTAATCATGCATCATGTAGTGACGTTGATAGTTAAAAGACATGGGGATACATGCACCAATCGGTCTCAGTCCTGATTGTTTGAGTGTTATGTGTCTTAGGTCCAAGGCTTGATACAAAACTACAATCGAGCCGGGGATCTGACTGGAAGCAGCCTCTCTATTCTTACTGGGTAGAGGTAAGGCTGTCTACATTTACCCTCCTTAGACCCTACCTTAGCTTTGCTATTGATGTGATTTGCTGAGTATGATAACGATGATGATGTATGAAATGTGGCTTAAAAGACATTTGGGGGGTGGGGTGTTAGTTTTTTTTTGGTGAGGTATAGTTTTTTTTTTTTTTTTTTTTTTTTTTTTTTTTTTTTTTTTTTTGCGTGGGGGAGGGGGTTGTTTAGGTTCTAGATGGTGGTGGTGTAGTGGGTTTAGGTTTTAGGTTATTTGACACTTGTCACTCTATAAATCCTTCTTACAACTCTAACAATTAGGAGTCTTTCTAGAATAACTTAACCCATATATATATAGTGGAGGGTTCAACGGAAATTCTTTGTAAGAAGAAAAAAGAAGTTTCAACCAATAAAAATGTTTTATTTTGCTTCATTAATATTTGTATTTAATTTAATTTTATTTGAAGGGTATATCGGTAAACTTACTTACATTTTGTATTATTCCTCTTTAATAACTAAGTAAATTAAATTTGTAACCCCTTTTCAAAATATTTTTTTTTCAAATTAAAAAAAACAACTTAATTTAAAGTGTAGAATAAATTACAATGTGTGTAAGATAAATTACGAGGTGTGTAGGATATATGTCGAGGTGTGTAGGATAAATTTCGATGTGTGTAGGATAAAATGCTATAATGTGTAGGGTATATGTTGGAAAATTTTGAAACGTGTAGGTTTTGTAGATTATATGTATGATAATTAATGATTAGTTACTAATTAATTAAAGAGAGAAATATTAATGAGATGAGTTATACATGAATTAGTATTTTACCAATATGTCATTTCTTCTTTCAATAATTTTCTTCTCATTTGATCCTCCCATATATATATATATATATATATAAAATCAAAATTCTTTTCACGCACACAATTACTATTTAATTCAAACAAGGATGAAGCCCCCGCGTTGCGAAGGGGGTGTTAAATAATGTTTAACACAATAATTGTGGGACATATTAAATTAATAAAAACCATAGACAATATATTATAACATTAATTATTTACAAAAATATTACAAAAATTCCAATCAACACGTTAAAGTGGTAATATATCTAAACATGTACTTTTTTCAACATTAGTAGGCTTCGCGTGACGCATGTTAAGCGCGCCAATGGTTATTTTAATTTAGCCTGTTTTTCATGAACGTGGCTAACTCTCTCAACAACCTCGTTAAGATTTTCCGGAATGCACTAATCAGAGTTAGAATTTACGACATCCTCTAAAATCCTCCAAAGCCATTCAAAGATATCCCCACATTTTCATAGAGGCAGACATTTTCTACCTAAAAATTTTCACATCAGTTGGCTTTTACCTCAATTAAATAGCAACAAATTTAAAAGTATGCAAACTTAGTATTATGTCGAAAAAAACAGGCTCGTAGACATCAATGTAGTTGTTTGCCTTTTTGATGTTGTATTAGTCAGAATAACCTTAATAAAGACTTATCCGACATCGCTCATGAGGTCTTAAAACTCAATATATATAAAACCACAACCAAAATTACATATAAAAGGGGTCATACTATTTGAGCTTAACAGAAATGTGCATAACCAAATCGCCAAATTGGCATGGTAGGCTTAGAAATTTGGGCTTAACCGATTTCTTTTATCAAGCCTTCTCAGTTTTCTTAACCCACATGTGGAACATCATAGTCTGTTTAACCGTAACAATCTCATGTTAACCAACTTTAAATACCAATCCGATGTATAACAACCAA
This sequence comes from Helianthus tuberosus, assembly GCA_030545235.1. Taxonomy (NCBI): domain Eukaryota; kingdom Viridiplantae; phylum Streptophyta; class Magnoliopsida; order Asterales; family Asteraceae; genus Helianthus; species Helianthus tuberosus. The sequence continues at coordinate 5,577 of JARYGA010040989.1, read as the reverse complement.
AACGCAATGTACAACAACACTAAATACAACTGTAACAAAATGTTACTAATTTATATATTTTGAGTTATCAGTTAGCAACAAATCCCTTAGGCATTATGTACAACAACAAAACGCCAAAACACCTATTAATGCTCAGAAACAAAGAATGAAAAGCGAAATGATGAGCACCATCATAACCATTATACGCATGCATTGCAATAACTCCAAATGAGCATAAAGTCACTTTCATCGAGAACCAAATTCAACAATATCGTTTTCATCATGTAACAGTTTATTTAGGCAGTATTCACAGCTTCAACCGAGTAAACATATCAAAAAGCACTAAGGCTCAGAACCTTAACATGGCTGGCTGCAAGAAAGACTACCATGCCAAAGGACGAGCACCATCATAACCGTTGTACATACGCATTGCAATAGCACTCAGATGAGTAAAAAGCCATCTTCATGGTGACCCAAAATTCAGATGAACACATACAAATAACTGGTTACTGCATAAAACAAAAAATCTCAGATAACACTATCTATATCTCAGATAAACAAAAAGTAAACAAATTGTATTCGCATTAACCAAAAAAATCTAAGATGAACACATAGTGTCGTCCTCATTTCACTCATATCACAGTGGGTATAAAACCTCGAAAACAAAAATATTACAACCCCAAACCAATCATTGGAAAACATGTCACACCCTGCTAGTAGCGGAAGCGTATTGTGTGTGACGTAAGAAAGGTAATCATTGCATCCAAATGTGTAAACATCATAAACCACAACGATGCTATACATATATTGGTTTCAAACAAGGTTTACATGTTTTCCAACATAGTTTTCAAGTTTCAACCACGTTCACAAACGTTAACCATAACATAGATATTAAGTTATTTTACATATCACAAAAGATTGGTTTTGACATAAAACATATTGAGGTTTTGTCCACTATATACCCATACGAAGTTGGGATATAGAAGACAAATCCTCCAAAAGCAGCTATGGTTGTCATTGACATCCCAGTTTCCCGTATTGTATCACCGGCTCAAGACTTGTTTCCTGAATTACATGTAATTTTAAAAGGTCAACAAAAGTTGAGCGAGTTCATGCAGTTAATGTTATCATATGAAATCTCATAAATGTTATGTTGTAAGAAATCCTGGTATGTATTAGCATTCAGGATCTATTAGTGCGCCGCGAACATACTAACATTATGTACCAAAAGTAAGTAACCAACCCGAGACAACTTTGACATCATTGGGATCACAAAAGCACTCCTATGCCACCAACCAGGAGTGGAGCGTGTCTCAAGCTCCGTAGATCTACACCTTTTGCACCTTGGTCACTATGTGATTAATGGTTACTAATGTCATCATCCTACCTATGTATATTGATCATGTTGTCATCTAATCCCATAGCTAACATACGGTTTGCTTAACATGTATTTCCATCGATGTTTTAAAAACAAAACATTGAAATCAGTGAAAGGAGGGACATGAACTCAAAAGTTTGTGTTCCTTGTATGTAATACCGTAAGTGAGCGTCCGTATGTGACAATTGTCAAATTTGCATGTATCCGTACAATTATTAAACATTAATTAGACAATGATTAGTGCTTATTGACTGTGCTGATCTAACATTTATGACATGAATGTTTTCTAATTATTGTTATCATATATCCATGTGCATCATATATTGCAAATGTCATATTGTTATTACATGCAACACTTTATTGATTCAAATGGTGCACGAAACAAAGATAGCACAGTTATCAGATAAATCAGAAAAATACTGACGGAGTTTAGTACAGAGACAAACATGGTATTGTGATACAGAATGGGCCAGAAACCAAGAGTTACACTAGTATAGTGTGTAGGAAAGTAAGGATCATAAAACTGCCTTTCTAGTGATAGTTTAAGTGTCGGAAAGTGCTTGAAACTCACTTAAATTGCTGAATTCAGCAAAATTCAGCTTTTAAACACTTATATATCATGCAAAAATATGGTTAAATGGTCCTGAATGCTTTCCTAAGTGTCGGGAATCAAAACTGTCACAAAAGGTAACATAAAGCTCACTAAACTGCATAGTTTAGCACCTTAACGAACCAGTATCCAACCGAACAACCGGACACTACCCGAAACACCAAATTTTCACTAGCAGCACTGTTTTAACATTACCAAGCTAGTTATGGTCCCCAAACATCAAAAAACACTATATAACATACTAGTAACTAAACACCCTAACTAAACACTTATATTTTAACCATGATCTAATTATACAATTACAACCTAATCTAGACCCCCCCCACCTATTCACTACCAACATGTGGCCCCCACATCTTGATTTTATTTTGTTATTTTATTGGATCTTGTCTCAACTTTTATAACATATAAACCATTAGATAAATTTGTGATGAAGTGTTATAAGTTAACCTACAAGTTCAAGACCATTCATTCTCAAACAAATAAACACTTGAACTCTCCTTCTCCCTTCCCCTCTACTCTCGGCTGTAACCCACTCCCACACAATCACCATCATCCAATCTTGTTTCATCCATTTTCCACATATACAAACGTGTAAGAAGCCATACAAGGAAGCTAGGAACTCTTGGAAGTTGAAGGACCTCTCATACAAGCTTTTAACCACTTCATCTTCATCTTGTGATCATCCCTAGCCTTGAGCTAGTAGTTAGAACATCTACACTCCATTTTACATCTTGTTTACTTGGTTAAAGAATGTTGCAAGTTAATAATCATGAAGAACACTATGAATCATGAACATGAAACTTAAACATAAGCTTAAAAATCATAAGAAATCATGTTGTTAAGTGATATTATGCTTCTTGATGGTTGATTATTTGTGTTTATGATGTTAAAGATCATATGATCTTGCTAGATAGTGATTAAAGACATAATCTAGCAAGATGAGAGAATGATTATGTTATGATCATCCTTATGTAAACAATGAACTTGAAATATTTATTGTTTTTCTTGAAGTATGATGATCAAAGTGTGATATAAGACTTATAAACATATGATTTTAAGGATGATATTTCAAGAAACTAAGTTCAAAATACAAGATTTATATAAACATTGTTCTTAAAGAAATTAACCACATTTTTGGTGGTTAATCAAGTGTAGAAATATATATTTAACAAGGAAAACTCAGGAAGAGATATTTTAAGAAAATCTATTTACAAGTTGTAAACATCTAACTTCTTTAATAATAATGTTTTTAAATAAATAACCACACTTTAAAGGGTAACTAAGCTAACTAAACACACAAGTAAGTTACTACAAATTTTTGTAAATTTTCAAGTTCATGAAGTAGTGATTAATGTTTGATTTTGGCAAATTGGTAAGTATTGGTTGATTTGTTGTTGATTGTGATGATTTATAAAAGAAAATAATATGCTTTGAAAGCATGGAAACCTCCATTTTTAAGGGGAAACTATGGCAAAAATTTTCTAAAAAATAAACACTTAGAAAAATATTTTTAAACAAATATTTACAAGTATATTTTAAACCATGAATTTTCATACAAAGCTTGCCATAATTTTTGTTACAAAATTATAAATATTGGAGGTTGGTTCTTGTAAATAAAAGTGACTAAATATGTATTTACGAGAATATATATTTAGATGTCACCATGTGTGTGATTATTTGTATATTATGTGTATTAGTTATATTATTTTAGGATTTGAAATAATATAACTCACCAAAATACCAAGAAATTACAATCCAAAATATTACCAAAATTCCAAAGAATAAATATATAATTTATACCCAAAATATTGGTGAAACCGAACAAGGAATATAACCTACAAAAATATTCCGGAATTTAATTCATAAGTATATTTTGGTAAATGATATTTTGGACAACAAGAGAACAAAATTATGATTTTTACAAGTATTACAAAGATATATCATATTTTTGACAAGAAGAAAATATATTATTTGTGGGTAAATAAAAATATATGATTTTCTTGAAACTATTAGAAGATATATTATTTTTGGAAAGAAATATATATTTTCTTAAATAAACTTGGAACATATTATTTTTGGGTGAAAAATGGATTTATATATATTTTTTCTAAGTTAGACTTGAAAATATATTATTTTTTAGGTTTATATGAAAATATAAGTATTTTTGCCAAGGGAAAAATTATAAATAACTTTCTATGTAATAGTTCCTAATGTATATATTTTGAGAATATATATTGATGAATTTTCATTAGAAATAATATTCCGGAAAAGTTAATACAAAAGTTAAGTATAAGACACTTGATAACCACAATAAAAATACGTATTCTCGTACGTATGAATACGCCACCGATACTTGGCAAAATATACAAGTTTTAGAACACGGGTATGAATACACCCATCCTTGAGAAATTATACATGACCAAATACATAAATGTGACAAGTTAAAATATATTATTTTAACTAATATTCCAAAATTTAATAAATATAATTTAAGTTAAAATATTTATTAACAAGTAATTATACAACTTGGAATAATATTGATTACATAAAGAAACGTAACTCAAAGACACTAATTAATACTAAGTCAAGGCACGACCCACCCGTCTAATAAACCGTAGTACGTTGTAGGTAGTCATGCACACGAGTAGTAGCTTTGAGTTACATTGGATACGAAGAACGCAAGATTGTGAGTTCATGTCCCCCTTTTCTTTTAACTGTTTTCGGTTTTATAACTTCGGGGGTGAAGTACATGTTATAAATTGTTTACAAACGTTTACATGTGGTATGGTTAGCTAAGGAATGTACTGATAGATCATGTGAGTGGTGGGTACAACGCTTAAGACCATTAATCCTCGTAGTAGGACCGAGGGACATGAGTGATAGATCTATTTGGGTGTAGCGAGCCCCACCCATGTGGACCGGGATTTGGCCCATGAGGTGACTATGTCTTACAGCCGGAGGCCCGGTGCAAAATCTGCTAGGATTGAGCCTTCCTACATCACGTCACCAATATTAATGGCCTTGCAAACCATTAATTGATCTGTTTCCTTGTTTGCTTTCATACCAGGGTTTATAAATACATACCTACTTATAATGATTACAAAGTTTATTCGAGCTCACACACTAAACACATGAACTCGCTCAACTTTTGTTGATGTTTTTAAAATACATGTATTTCAGGAAAGTAAGCATGGATCTGGCGGGCGTTGAAGTTTACAAGTCATGTTTCTAATAAAAGATGTCACCCGAAGTCGAAGGGTTTGGGTTATGTATTTTATCTTGGATGAGATACATGGCTCAAAACCTAGTTTGTTAGAGTCTTTTGTGAAGTCCTTATGGAACTTAAAACTGGTTGGTATTGTATTTTGAACATGAAGTCCGTGTTTGGATTTTAAGACAATGTTTTTTGTAATGTTTTAAAACTATCTATGGATGAACATCTTTGGTTTTATCATATAGTTGTTTGTTATGGTTGAATGCAATGATATTAAGCAAGTCACACATAATCACGCTTTCGCAAAAGTCAGGGTGTGACAGTTTGGTATCAGAGCTTCGATTGTAGCGAACTAGGATTCTTTCTCGAGTCTAGACTACAATTATTAGGGCT
>JARYGA010040988.1:0-24934 GCA_030545235.1 Helianthus tuberosus | reverse complement strand
ATATGACATGTGGGGTCCCACTTTGGGAATTCAATTCGTTGGGGGGGGGGGGGGTATAATGTAAATATTGTGACTAAAGTGGCTAAGTGTAAGTTAGATGTAAGTAATGTGACATAAGTTAGTTGGTTTATTTTTGGCGGGTGTTATGACATACGGGGATCATGACTAGCCATAAATAATAAAATAACGTGTTTGACAAATATTTGGTGTCCCGGGTAATGTCCGGTTGTTCGGTCGGCTACTGTTCCGTTAAAGTGTTTAATTGTACCGTAAAGTGTCTTATTTATATATTTTTGTAACGAAATAAATTCCTAACACATAGGAAAATATACCGGACCATTTAGTGACTTTTCTGTATACTACCAGTATGTTAACATGCTCATGTAAGTATAGTTCAGTAATCAGAGAGCAGTTAAATATTTCAACACAGTCACCAAGCACTTAAATTATTATTAAACAAATTGTACGGAATACATGTAAATTGAGGGTTGTCACATTCTCCCTCTGTTAAGAGAATTTCGTCCCGAAATTTAGCGCGTGGTTACTGAGGAAGCTAGTTAAGTTGCGTTGTTTTCCTGGGGTGTCACATCATCCCCCCGTTGATTTGAAATTTCGTCCCGAAATTCTGCAGTAGCTTCAGCCTCAGTAGTGGTTGCGTTTTTCTTAAACAGTTGGGGATACTTGAGTTTCATTTGGTCTTCTCGTTCCCAGGTATACTCTGGGCCACGACGAGCATTCCAACGAACTCGGACCAGAGGTATCCTGGTATGCTTGAGGATCTTAACATCTTGATCCGTAATCTCTACTGGTTCCTCGACGAATCGCAGTTGTTCGTCGATAGTGAGTTCCTTCAGAGGAACTATGAGGGTCTCATCTGACAGACACTTCTTCAGATTCGACACATGGAAAACATTGTGAACTCCGCTGAGTTCTTCAGGTAGATCCAACCTGTAGGCGACTTTGCCAATTTTCTCAATGACTTCGAATGGTCCGACATAACGCGGATTGAGTTTGCCTCGTTTGCCAAAGCGGACTACACCTTTCCAAGGTGAGACTTTAAGTAGCACCCGATCCCCAACCTGGAGCTCGAGTGGTTTTCTTCCCTTATTAGCATAGCTTTTCTAACGGTCACGAGCTGCCGCCATTCGCTGTCGTATCTGAGCAATTTTCTCGGTGGTATCTACCACAAGTTCTGGGCCAGTGATTTGGCTGTCACCAACTTCTGCCCAACAGAGAGGTGATCGGCATTTGCGTCCGTACAATGCCTCAAACGGAGCGGCTTGGATGCTGGTGTGGTAGCTGTTGTTGTACGAAAACTCCACTAGTGGGAGGTGCCTTTCCCAGCCATTACCAAAATCGATTACACATGCCCTAAGCATGTCTTCAAGGGTTTGGATGGTGCGTTCAGATTGCCCATCCGTCTGCGGGTGATAAGCGGTGCTCATATCTAAACGTGAGCCAAAGGACTTGTGCATTGCTTGCCACAGTTCAGAAGTAAAACGTGCGTCACGATCAGATATAATAGAGGTTGGCACTCCGTGCCTTGATACCACTTCCTTTAGGTAAATGTCTGCAAGAGTAGAAAACTTATCCGTTTCTTTGATAGCCAGAAAATGTGCAGACTTGGTCAGTCGATCTACGATCACCCAAATGGTATCGTTTCCGCGTTGAGATCTGGGCAGGCCGGTCACAAAATCCATGGAAATTTGCTCCCATTTCCATTTCGGGATCTCCGGTTGTTGAAGTAGGCCTGATGGTTTCTGATATTCAGACTTGACTCTCGCACAAGTCAAGCACTTGCTGACATAGGTTGCTATGTGGGCTCTCATGCCAGGCCACCAGTATGTGGTCTTTAAGTCGTGGTACATCTTATCCGAACCAGGATGTACTGAATAACGAGACTTATGTGCTTCATCCATCACAAGCTCGCGTAAGTTGCCATAGAGTGGAACCCAAATACGCCCTGTTACATAGTAGGCGCTGTCTTCCTTTTGTTCTAGCCGTTGCCTCGATCCTCGTAGGGATTCAGCCCTGATGTTCTCTGCTTTCAATGCTTCAACCTGAGCATCTTGAATTTGAGCGGGAAGGTTGGATTGGATGGTAAGCTGTAAAGCACGTACACGCTTAGGTAGGGTATCCTTTCGACTGAGGGCGTCGGCCACAACATTGGCTTTGCCCGGATGGTACTTGATTGCGCATTCATAATCGTTCAAGAGTTCGACCCATCGGCGTTGACGCATGTTTAACTCCTTTTGCTTGAAGATATGCTCGAGACTCCTGTGATCGGTGTAAATGGTGCACTTGGTACCGTACATGTAATGTCTCCATATCTTAAGCGCGAAAACAACTGCTCCCAGCTCCAGATCGTGAGTAGTGTAATTTCTTTCGTGAACCTTGAGTTGGCGTGATGCGTAGGCAATGACCTTGTCACGTTGCATCAACACGCAACCAAGTCCTTGGATGGAAGCGTCGCAATAAACCACGAAATCATCTGTGCCTTCGGGCAATGAGAGGATAGGCGCGCTACAAAGTCTATCCTTTAGATGTTGAAATGCGGACTCTTGTGCATCACCCCAACGATAGATGACACCCTTCTGAGTCAGTGAAGTGAGAGGTTGCGCAATCTTGGAGAAGTCTTTGATAAACCTTCTGTAATATCCTGCCAAACCCAAGAATTGGCGGATTTCTTTTGGTGTGCGGGGTGCAGGCCAGTTCTTGATTGAGTCAACCTTGGATGGATCAACATGAATCCCATCCTTGTTTACCACATGGCCTAGAAAGTGGACTTCGCGAAGCCAGAAGTCACATTTTGAAAACTTGGCATACAATTGCTCTTTTCGAAGAAGTTCAAGCATAAGTCGCAGATGCTGCTCGTGTTCCTCCTGACTCTTAGAATAGATCAGGATATCGTCGATGAACACAATAACAAACTTATCCAGGTAAGGCTTGCATACTCGGTTCATGAGATCCATGAAGACTGCTGGTGCATTCGTCAGCCCGAATGGCATAACCAGAAACTCGTAATGGCCGTAACGAGTTCTGAATGCTGTTTTGGAGACGTCCTCATCTTGGACCCTCAGCTGATGGTATCCCGATCTCAAGTCAATCTTGGAGTAATAGCTCGACCCTTGCAACTGGTCGAACAAGTCGTCAATACGTGGAAGAGGATAACGATTCTTCACAGTCACCTTGTTGAGTTCGCGGTAGTCAATACACATTCTGAAAGTACCATCTTTCTTCTTTACGAACAAGACTGGAGCTCCCCAGGGCGAAGAGCTAGGACGAATAAAACCCTTTTCCAAGAGTTCTTGTAGTTGTGTGGACAGTTCTTCGAGTTCTGATGGAGCTAGACGATATGGTGCTCGAGTTACTGGTGCTGCTCCAGGAGCTAGCTTGATTTGAAATTCAACTTGGCGGTGAGGAGGAAGACCAGGTAATTCCTCAGGGAATACCTCAAAAAAATCGCGTACAACAGGTATGTCTTCAATTCTCTTCTCTTCCGTTGATGTGTCGGTAACGAGTGCTAGAATGGCAGTGTGGCCCTTTCGCAAACACTTCTGGGCCTTAAGGAAAGAGATGATGCCTTCGACAGCACCACTCTTGTCGCCACGAATCATGAGAGGTTCTTCACCAGAACGAGGAATGCGGATGATTTTCTCCTTGCAAACAATCTCCGCTTGATGATGAGATAGCCAATCCATCCCAATAACGACGTCGAAACTACCCAGTGTGATAGGAATAAGATCGATAGAGAAAGTCTGATCGGCTAAGATGAGATTACAACCTTTAACTACGTGTGTGGCTTCAAGACTTTTACCATTTGCTAGCTCTACCGCGTGTTTGGTGTTCAAAAGTGTTGGGGTACGTTTAAGCATTTGACTAACTTTTAGAGACACATAACTGGTATCGGCACCCGAATCAAATAAGACAGTAACAAAGAAGTCATCCAGAAGAAACTTACCCATCACAACGTTGGGATCGTTCCTTGCGTCACCTTGACCAATCACGAAAGCACGACCCCTTGCTCCATTACCATTGTTGTTGCCCCCGTTGTTGCCTCCATTGTTATTCCCGTTTCCCTGGTTGTTGTTGTTGTTTTGATTCTGGTTAAGCTGGGGACAGTTCTTCTTAAAGTGGCCTTCAGCGCCACACTGAAAGCATCCTTTATTTCCCTGCTGATGTTGATGCTGCTGCTGGTGGTTCTGTGGGGCTTGTTGTTGTTGGCGATTCTGATTCGCAGGACGCAGGCTCCTGCAATCCCTAGCTTCATGACCCAACTTATGACATCTCTGACAACGACCTTTGTTGCACTGACCACTATGGTGTCTGTTACATTTGTTGCACTTTGGGTGGTTTCCTCGATACCCACCCTGTCCTTGATTACCGGAGGATTGCTGACCCGGACTCTGGTAGTCGTCAGTCCTTCGCTGCTGAGACTGACCCGAAGCAGAACCCTTACTGGAGTTTCCATCCCATTTTCGCTTGTTGTCGGTAGGTGCATCAGAAGTAGTTGTAGCACTGATACGTTTGGGTAGCCTATTTTGCTCCACCGCCTGGTCGGTGAGACGATGAGCCAACTTGATAATTTGCTGAATGGTACCCAGATTGGCTGAAGTCACGTGACTTTGAATCTCTGGTACAAGGCCATTGAGGTACAGCTCGATTCGTTTGATGGGAGGGTCTACCATAGTTGGACACAGGATGGCCAGTTCGTTTGACCTCTTAGAATACGCTTCAATCTCAGACCCCGTCATCTTTAGATGGTAAAATTCCACTTCTAGTTTGTGGATGTCATCCCGACTATAGTACTCCTCCTTGATCAGCTCTTTAAAACCATTCCAGGGTGTGGCATTAGCAACTGCCAGTCCTAGTAGTTGAACCTGCGCCTTCCACCAGGTTAACGCAGCTCCTTCAAGTGTTCCGGTAGCATATTTCACCCTACGGTCTTCGGGGCATTCGCACATTTCGAAAACTGACTCAAGCTTTTCAAACCAGTGAAGAAGGCCCACTGCTCCTTCGGTGCCACTGAAAGTGGTAGGTCGGCAGTCCATGAACGTCTTGAACGTGCACACAGGAGGCTGAGCATGTTGACCTGTTGCGCGAGAATAAAAGACAAAGTTAAGCACGAGCGTTGGTTTGCGGAGGTAGGATCTAAACATCCTAAGCTGAGTTGATATGGCAGGTTATACCTCCTGCAGGGACAGCTGCGAGTGCCTCAGCAACTCGTTCGTTGATCAAAGCCGTCAGCTGGGCTTGAGTTAGGTTCAAACGTCCACCCATGATCTTCACAACGAAATAACGTAGGTGAGAAAAGTGTCGCGAAAGTGCGTAAGTGTGGGACGATAGTGGAGAGTAAGCACGCAAGGTTCAAAAAGCAATTACCACATTATCTAATGCACAGTGAGAACTATCTAACCGACAATATAACATAAATCATACCACTTATGGTGTCGAGTCTTGCACGTGGAGCGAAGCGTCGTTGTGGATCGTTGAGCACTGTACAGGTTATAGTCTGGTTTTATCAAAAAGCTTTTCCCTTTTTAAAACCAAGTTCACTATAACCAATGGCTCTGATACCAATCTGTCACACCCCCAAAATCCACCATGCGGGGTATCACCGCTTGGAGGCGTGACATGACCAGGATCGAGCCACCAATCACACTGAACAACGTACTTAAGTAAATAAAGACAACCACAATATGATTGGTGACCAAAAGCTAGCTAACCAAGTTTTTAATTTAGACAGCGGAAGCATAAACGTAAGGTTCAAAACATAAGTTCGCAGTTCATAAGTTTAAAGTCCAATACATAGGTTTAATAAGTTCATAATGTTTTAAACATTAAACACTGGACATAACCGTCCGCACACCACAACGACTCCTTCCTCGTGCAAGCTCCAAATGTTTAGCGACCTGTAAGGCATGTAACAACGAGTCAACAACAAAGTTGAGTGAGTTCACGTTTGGTTGTTTAGTTATAGCATTCGTTTCGTAAATCATATGTTCGTTTTGTAAACCATGTATCGCGTTAATCCTTGCTGCCAGTCCAGGCATGCGTGCGATGATTAGTGGGGGCTTCCCATGTGTTTCAAAACCACGCATATCGACTGCTACGAAAATATAAGAGGTGCCCTAAGTCAATGTCTATCAGCATTGACCTTTTGCCCATAGTCCATTAGTACACGCCCGTCCGACTGGCACGGTGTGAGGTTTGTTAAACCTAATAGCGCTATTAACTAATGACCCGCTCGCCATAGGCCTCGGCGATTAAGTCGATAATTGAGGGACTTAAAGTGATAGAGTTGATGGTCTTATGATCGTGTACGTAGGTTTTACGTACGTGCCCTTCAATCCGAGGACAGTAGTAAGTATGAGTGTACGTAGGTTTTACGTACGTGCCCTTCAATCCGAGGACAGTAAAAAATAGTTTAATAGTAATGATAGTACAAGTAGTTATTCAATCCCATTCCCAACCCCTGGGAATCCCATGCCTTAGAAAGAGTGCGAACTCACCTCGGTTTGCTCGGTTAGGTTCTCAAATATAGGTAACAGTCAAGGTCGGTCAATCACGTCCTAATAAGGTACGGATAACAATCAGTTTCTCATGCATAACACGTATCCTACGTATGGTTTATTTGCACATTACTTCGTCCACATAACAGGTACACATTTTAACGATTTATGCCCATATAAACCTCCCATCCATTCCCCACTCATAAACAGACATACAATATTGCACGTAACACATATAACATGTTGGATCATTCACCGATAGCATACTCGACATTTAAACACGCAAGTCACAACTTATGTCAATTCAGCATTTATATTCGAAACCGGCTGTTTTCGGACATTTAAATAAAATAATTAACTTATTCCAAAAATTCCCAAATTTTTACAGGATGTCTTAAACGTTCCATATTTTATTGTGTAAAAATACCGGGGTCCGGTTCATTACCAATATTTTATAGAAAATCGTCTACCGAACTGTGATCAGATTTGTTACATTCTGATCACAGTTTACGGAAAAATTCGTCAAAAATTCCTCGTAAGTCCGTTTATCGAAATTCCAGTTCGAGGGTCACAAATACATCCGTGACCATTTTTGATAAAAGTTTCACGGGCTGGTTCGGTTCAGGTTTTAAGTTGTGATCGAAAACGCACAGCCCAATTTTCTGCAGTAAACATCAGCCTTAGCTGCTGTCACGAAAACAGATTTTTAAAATAGTAACCGACCTCAGAAAAATACGATTCCAGCGCCATTTTCTTCGTTTTTCGAAAAGATACGATTTAGGCTTTTGAAATTCCGTTTTTCGAGTTTTTAAAGTCCGTTTACAGCCTGTTGAAGGCGGCTGGAAAAGTACATCAGCAAGTTGTTTCTCGGCTTGAACATTACTAAATCGCATCAACGAGTGTCCGAACAATGGATTTAGCAAGGAAACAACTTTTAAACATCAAGTATGATTTAACCAACCCTCAAACCCACAAGATTCCACTTCATAAATCATACACAAGTAAACTTTTATGTAGATTTTATGTTCATAACTTATGTTTCATATTTTTCTAGTGTTCTTGTAATCTTGTAGTTTAAACAACAATACAACATGTTATGTGCCATAATTTTCGAACAAGATGCAATCAAGTGCAAGGAACTTACTACTAGCCTCTAGCTAGGGAAGAATCTTGTGTAAAAATGATGAGAAAAAGATGTAGAACCAAGCAAGAACAATGCTCCCTTGAAATCCCTTCAAGTTGCACCTTCCATGGATGATTTCTAGGCTTTGAATGGACAATGTAGAGAAGAAGATGATGATGTTTAAGGTGGTGATGGTGTGCTTGGTTGTGGGCAGCCGATCAAGAGGGAGAGAGAGTGAAGAAGAGTGATATCTTGAAGGAATGATGAAGATCTAAGTGACCTTACTTATATCCTTATCCTCACATATTTTGGTAAGATAGACAAGCAACAACAATTAATAAAGTAGAATTGAATCAAGCTAGAAGATTTGAAGTATGGTAATATGACATGTGGGGTCCCACTTTGGGAATTCAATTCGTTGGGGGGGGGGTATAATGTAAATATTGTGACTATAGTGGCTAAGTGTAAGTTAGATGTAAGTAATGTGACATAAGTTAGTTGGTTTATTTTTGGCGGGTGTTATGACATACGGGGATCATGACTAGCCATAAATAATAAAATAACGTGTTTGACAAATATTTGGTGTCCCGGGTAATGTCTGGTTGTTCGGTCGAATACTGTTCCGTTAAAGTGTTTAATTGTACCGTAAAGTGTCTTATTTATATATTTTTGTAACGAAATAAATTCCTAACACATAGGAAAATATACCGGACCATTTAGTGACTTTTCTGTATACTACCAGTATGTTAACATGCTCATGTAAGTATAGTTCAGTAATCAGAGAGCAGTTAAATATTTCAACACAGTCACCAAGCACTTAAATTATTATTAAACAAATTGTACGGAATACATGTAAATTGAGGGTTGTCACATTTTATCCGACCCAGTTCTTCGCCTTGGGGAGCCACAGTCTTGTTTGTAAAGAAGAAAGACGGGTCCTTTCGTATGTGCATAGATTATCGAGAACTCAAAAAGGTGACCGTCAAGAACCGCTATCATTTACCACGTATCGACGACCTATTTGACCAGTTGCAAGGGTCAAGTTTTTACACAAAGATCGATTTAAGATCGGGCTATCATCAGATGAGAGTCCGAGAGGAGGATGTTCCAAAAAAAGCTTTTCGAATGCGGTATGGCCATTATGAGTTTTTGGTTATGCCATTCGGGTTGACTAACGCACATGCGGTTTTCATGGACCTCATGAACTGTCTGTGCAAACCGTATCTCGACGATTTCGTCATCGTGTTTATCGATGACATCTTGATTTCTTCTAATAGCAAGGAGGATCACGAGCGACACTTGCGTCTTATTTTGGAGCTCTTGAGGAAAGAGCAACTCTACGCGAAATTTTCTAAGTGTGATTTCTGGATTCGAGAGGTACACTTCCTTGGCCACATTGTTAATGAATCGGGGATACACGTGGATCCTGCTAAGATTGATGCTATAAAAAATTAGGCAGCACCAAAGACTCCTTCAGAGGTGCGATAATTTCTTGGTATCGCTGGGTACTATCGCACGTTTATCAAAGACTTCTCAAAGATCGCTCAACCTCTTACCTCATTAACACAGAAAGGCGTTGTATACTCATGGGGAACGAAACAAGCAGATGCTTTCCAGTCGTTGAAACAAAAACTCTGCAGTGCACCAATCTTGTCTTTACTCGAGGGTACCGAAGATTTCGTAGTGTATTGTGATGCTTCTATTCAGGGTCTCGGTTGTGTGCTAATGCAACATGAAAAGGTGATACCTTACGCTTCTCGGTAGTTGAAAGTTCATGAGAAGAATTACACGACTCACGACTTGGAGTTGGGGGCTGTGATTTTTGCGCTAAAGATTTGGAGGCACTATCTGTACGGTACCAAATGTACTATCTATACCGATCATAGGAGCCTCCAGCATATTTTCGATCAGAAAGAGTTGAACATACGACAACGTCGCTAGGTAGAACTCCTAACCGACTATGACTGCACGATCAAGTATCATCTAGGTAAGGCTAACGTTGTAGCTGATGCCCTTAGTCGGAAGGAAACGAAACCCAAGCGTGTCCGCGCCTTGCAGCTTACCATCCATTCTAATCTCCCTGACTAGATCCGTTCTGCTCAAACAGAAGCACTGAAAGAAGAAAACCTTAAGGCTGAGTATTTGCGGGGCATGGAGAAACGACTCGTAGAGAGATCTGACGGCATTTAATATTTCATGGAACGAATATGGATTCCTTTGTTTGGAAATCTTAGAGAGCTTGTGATTGACGAAGCGCACAAGTCTCGGTACTCTGTTCACCCGGGTTCGGATAAGATGTATCAGGACCTCAAAGTCTTGTATTGGTGGCCAAAGATGATAGCTCACATCGCGAAGTATGTGAGTAAATCTCTGACTTGTGCTAAAGTTAAAGTGGAATACAAGAAACCGTCTGGATTGCTTCAGCAACCAGAGATGCCCATGTGGAAATGGGAGCAAATAGCCATGGATTTCATCACTGGATTGCCAAGAACTCAAAACGGAAACGATACCATCTGGGTGATCGTTGATCGTCTCACAAAGTCAGCACACTTTCTAGCAATCAAGGAAATGGATAAGTTCTCAAAACTTGCTGCCGTTTATCTTAAAGAAGTGGTTTCTAGGCACGGGGTGCCAACCTCTATTATTTCTGATCATGACCCGCGTTTCATTTCAGATTTGTGGCAGTCGATGCATAAATCGTTCGGCTCGTGTCTCGATATGAGCACTACTTATCACCCACAGATGGATGGTCAAAGTGAACGGACCTTCCAGACACTTGAAGACATGCTGCGAGCGTGCGTGATTGATTCTGGCAAAGGTTGGGAGAAACACTTGCCTTTGATAGAGTTTTCTTATAACAATAGCTACCATACCAGCATCCAGGCAGCTCCGTTCGAAGCATTGTACGAACGGAAATGTTGTTCTCCTCTCTGTTAGGCTAAGGTGGGTGACAGCCAGATCACAGGTCCGGAGCTTGTACTTGAAACTTCAGAGAAGATTGTTCAGATCAGGAATCGTATGGCGGCAGCGCGCGGCCGTCAGAAAAGCTACGCTGACAAGCGTAGGAAACCTTTGGAGTTCGCTATAGGCGATCGTGTCATGTTGAAAGTCTCACCCTGGAAGGGTGTGGTGCGGTTTGGAAAACGTCGCAAGCTTAATCCGCGCTATGTTGGGCCATTCAAAATTCTGGAACGAATCGGTAAAGTGGCCTACAAGCTTGAGTTACCTGCTGAGTTAGGTAACGTCCATGATGTCTTCCATGTGTCGCAACTAAAGAAGTGTTTGTCCGATGAAACACTTGTGGTACCGTTTCAAGAGCTGAAAATTGACAACAAATTGCAGTTTGTCGAAGAACCCATCGAAATTATGGATCAGGAAGTCAAGGTCCGTAAGCACAGTCGAATCCCAATCGTGAGAGTTCGTTGGAACTCAAGACGTGGACCGGAGTTCGCGTAGGAACGTGAGGACCAGATGAAGCTCAAGTATCGTCAACTTTTCCCAACTGACCAATCTAATCCAGATGCGACTGGTGAATTTCGGGACGAAATTCCCTTTCAAGTTGGGGATGATGTGGCACCTGGGGAAATCCACAGTCATCCTGATCTAACACCTTGCTGCTTTGGATTGCTTATCAAATTTCAGGACGAAATTTCTTTCAAGTTGGGGATGATGTGACAACCTGAGATTTCAAGTTCTTTCCTTTACGTATCACTTGTTTCGCAATCCTGTTTTGACAATTGGTTTTGTGTTATGTAATGTGTAATTGTTTGAAATATTAGAGTATTCTGATGATTAGTTGATTTAAATGTGTAATGTTAATGGTTATTGAGTAATGAAAACAAATGACAAAGAACCCCTTGTGACGAAGATAGATTCTTCGCCACAACTCCTCTTGACGAAGATGGGCTCTTCGCCACAAACCTGCTCGATGAAGAATGAGTCTTCGTCGCCACCCATTTCGATGAAGAATGAACTTCGTCGTTGTTCGTCAAAGGGGAGTTCAGCCCAGTTGAGACCTAGTTTCGACCCGACCCTATTTACATTATATTCGCACATATCTGTACAAGAGGTTATTATTATCAAAACCCTACTTTTCTCCCCTCCCTCTCGACGGCTGTTTCCAATAACTTCGAAGTCTTTGTGCATTAATCAAACCAATCTATTCAATCCCACGTTTAGTATTTATCATTGTTAGTCCTAGGCTATTGATGTTGTGATTTTTTTATGTGAAACTAGGGTTCATCTATAGGTGAATGATTATGTTGTTCATTCATGTTGGTATTAGTGGTTAGAAACTTGTGGTTGATGATTGTATATACGTAACCTTGGTTTCGTATTCAACTGATGAATTGCTTGATTAACAGTGATGATCGTAAGATAAGTTGTTAACTAGATTTGTGTAATAATGAGTGGTGAAACTGTATGTTTCGGATAAATTGTTAAACGGTTAATGACTTTCATACTTCGGGTTCTTGATCATGATTAGAAAATGTTGTTTGATCTGACTTGGGAACTGCCAATCTGTTAGAAACTGTTACCGTTCGAATTAAGGATTTGTAACCATCTATTATGTATTGCGACGAAGTATTTCCCCTGACGAAGAATCTAGGTCGACGAAGGTTAGTTCTTCGTTGACTGAATGGCCAAGAAGTTTTCTTGCACGGGGAACCTGTAACAATGGTCTCTACACTCTACAAAATGGCCAAGAAGTTTTCTTGCACGGGGAACCTGTAACAATGGTCTCTACACTCTACAAAATGGCCAAGAAGTTTTCTTTGCAGCCGTGTCATCACATCGAGCCTCGTTCGAGCGATGGCATAGTCGGCTAGCACTACTAGAAAATACACTCCTCTTGACACGCGAACAATGACACATGCATATTTTGTGACATTCAAAAGCGTATATCAAGAAAAAAATGTCATGGTATACAAAATTTAATAAATCTATGACATTCTTTTTTGTGTGTCATGTTTTTAGCGTCATAAAAAAACAAGATTCATCTTGACACGCAAACAATGACACACGCTCATTTTATGACATTCGAAAGTGTCTGACAAGAAAAAAAAATGTCATGGTTACACAAAATTCAATAAATTTATGACACTTTTTTGTGTGTCATCCTTTTAGTGTCATAAAAAACAAGATTAATCTTGACACGCGAATAATGACACACGCTTATTTTATGACATTTAAATGTGTGTCAAGAAAAAAAAATGTCATGGTTGTGCCAAATTTAATAAACTTATGAAAGTGTTTTTGTGTGTCATATTTTTAGCGTCATAAAAAAACATTATATAAACATAAGGGTTAATTTCCTATAACAATTATTGTTTATGTAATATGGACATCATGGTTAATTTCCAATAGCAAGTCATGGGAAAAACTTGAAAACTGTTGAAGAGAATAAATTGTACGGACTTAGAAAAGTGATATATATCTAATGGGTGGGGTTCCTCTACAAAGTGTGTTTTTCCTACAAAGTGTAGGAAGCGATCTCATTGTGACATGTGTCATATAGTGTTTTTTTTACTAATGGGCATAAAGGTAATTGATTAATTATCTTATTTATGGATGATTTATATCATAAACAAAAAATGAGATTTTAAGGAAACAAAATATCTCATATCAATTCAAAATCGAAAGTTACTTTAAATTACGAAGATCAATTCATGAACAATTTCTTCACGTTGTGTTTTATTGTTGATCACTTATAAATATTTTCTTCACGTTGTGTTTTATTAGTCACATTTTATTCACAATGTGTTATAATAGATAAAACAATGTTTTATGAAGGACATGTCTTTGTAATTCATGATGTTGTGTTTTACCAGTTATTGGTTTCATCACGATATGTTATACTTGTTTATGATTCACGAATGACATGTTTTTTTTTTTCTTGAAATTGTGTTTTATAAGTATTGGGTTCTTCACTATGTGTTATAGTGTATATAACACACTAGATGTAAAACACATCATAACTGATCACCTTTGAACACATTCATAGTACATCTACTATCATACATATTTGTATCCATTTCAAACAAGCAATTTAGATCCATTATATTAAAACACATACTTAGTTTGCCCTTACAACTATAAAACACACTACTTTGAACACAACAAAATAATAATAATAATAAAAACACACCAATCAATGTCTCACTACTAGAAAATGAAGCTATTGCAACTTTTCAAACGCAACCTTTTTCAATTGTGTTGCATTTAACTCTAATGCAAATTCGCTCAACAAAAATGTTGCATTAAAGGATCTAATACAAAATTTAATTGAATTATAACTTTTATGTCTAAAAGTTGCGAATTTAACTAACAATTGCAACTTTTATTTTCTAAGGTTGTGTAATTCAATGAAAAAGGCAATAAAACAAATGGTAAGGCTAATACAAGAATACCCAAAGTTAAAATATAAAGGATGGGCTGTTGGTATTAAAAATAACTAGGTTTAAAGAAGTTCGCCGCGTTGCAGCGAATTTCTTTTATTATTTAGTTTGTGTTTAAATGTGTTTTGAAATCGCTACGAGCGTGTTGCGAACAGAACTGCTAACAAGAATAAAAAGAAAATGTAGAAAAAACACTAAAAGATAACCAAAAGAAAATCAACCAAAAAAGTTGTATGGTAACGATGTTGTTCGTATGAAACCCGTGGTCAGAGATGGACAAATTGTTCTGGGTACCGGTACCAAATTTGCTGAACCGAAAGATATTAAATACCAATTCGGTACCGAATTTTGGCATTCTTGGTACCGGTTCACTACCGTTTTTTACCTTCATATACCGGTACCGTAACCGGTATTTTCGGTATCAATACCGATTCTGTATCGGTTGACACCGAGCTCATCCTTACCCCTGAAACTAAAAAAAGAAAAAATTAAAAGTTGAAGAAAATCAACAAAAAAAAGTTGTACGATACCGTTGTTCGTACGGTAACCGTGATCAGGGATGAGCAAATGGTACCGGGTAGCAGCACTGAATTTCCAGAACCAAAAGATTTCCAATATCAATTCGGCACCAACTTTTGGCGTTTTCTGTATTAGTGCCGGTTTTTACCTTCATGCACTGATACCAAACAGAACCGTCCCGGTATTTTCGATACCAGTACTGCTTCGATACCGGTTGACACCAAACTTATCCCAACCCCTGATATAAAGAAAAGTATTAAAGTTAAAAAGTAAAGAAAATAACTATTGTTATAGTATTAAAATAATAAAAGTATTAAAAAAACTATATATTATTATAATATTAAAATCACTATTCATTTCAATTCCTTTATTTCCAAACTAATTCCAACCCCTGATATAAAAAAATATTAAAAGTTAAAAAGTAAAGAAAATAACTATTATTATACTATTAAAATAACAAAAGAATTAAAAAACTATATATTATTATAATATTAAAATCACTATTTATTTCAATTCCTTTAATAATATATAGTAATATTAAAATCCCTATTAATTTTAATTCCTTTATTAATATATAGTAATAGTAATAATAATACGATAGGATCAGTTGTTGATATTCAGCCAATAGTATGACTTTTGATCAGAAGAGTCAACCCCGACTTTTGATGTAAATAATGTTATTCCATATATAAATAAGCTAGTTTTTTTTTGCATATAACCACTTGTACCGTGCGCTTTGGAGTTTTTAAAAAAACAAAACTTGATTTTTTTACGGCTATCTCTATCAAAAGCGTATGTACCTTGTGCCTTGTGCTTTGGCGTTTTTTT
Organism: Helianthus tuberosus; assembly: GCA_030545235.1. NCBI lineage: Eukaryota > Viridiplantae > Streptophyta > Magnoliopsida > Asterales > Asteraceae > Helianthus > Helianthus tuberosus. The sequence goes on along the minus strand of JARYGA010040988.1, from coordinate 9,554 downwards.
TTTTAAACTTGATTTTTTTGCATATAACCACTTGTACCTTGTGCTTTGGAGTTTTTTTTTTTTTTTTTAAAACTTGCTTTTTGGAAACTTGTCCAAAAAGATAAGTAAAACGGCTATCTCTATCAGAAACAATAGATAAAGGAATTCCATGTAATGAAACTATTTTATTTACATATAACTTGGCTAATTGTTCCATACTGAAAGTTTTCTTCATTGGTAAGAAATGAACAGACTTGGTTAATCTATCTACAATCACCCAGATTGTATCATTACCTTTTCGTGTCTTGGGTAATTTAGTAACAAAATCCACTGTTACCAATTCCCATTTAAATATCGGCATTTCTAGTTGCTGCAATAAACATGAGAGTTTCTGATGTTCAGCTTTAACTTGTGAACAGGTTAAACATTTAGCAACATAAGCTGCTATATCCTTTTTCATTCCTATCCACCAGAAATTCTTTCTTAAGCATTTATACATTTTATCACTACCGGGATGTATTGTATATTTAGACTTATGGGCTTCTTCTAAAATTCGGTGGCGTAGGTTTCCTTGTTTGGGTATCCAAATTATTTTCTTATGGAACCTCCAAATTCCATTTGTTCCTTGTTCTAATTCCTTAATCATTCCTTTTAATTTTCAGTATCGTCTTTGATTACTGATTCCTGTATTTCCCTAATTTGCTCATTTAAATCTATCTGCAGATTTAATTTAAGAGAACGTACTCTTTTTGGCTTTTCATTATACTTTCGACTTAAAGCATCAGCTACCTTTCCTGCATGATACTGGATATTACAATCACAATCACTAAGTATTTCCATCCAGCGTCTCTGTCTCATATTTAACTCTTTTTGCCCAAAAACATATCTTAAACTCTTATGATCGGTGAAAATAGTAAACCTGCTACCATACAGGTAGTGTCTCCAGATTTTAAAGGCAAAAATTAGGGATCCTAACTCTAGATCATGGGTTGTATAATTCTCTTCATGATTCTTAAGTTGTCTCGAGGCATAGGCTTTAACTTTTTGGCGTTGCATCAACACACATCCATAACCTAACTTAGAAGCATCACAATAGACTACAAAGTCTTCAGTTCCTTCTGGTAACGCGAGTATGGGTGCGTTGGTTAACCTTTGCTTAAGGATCTAAAAGGCTTCTTCCTGTTTTGGTCCCCATTCAAACTTAACTGATTTACAGGTCAGTTTCGTTAAAGGAATGGCTATTCTAGGAAAATCTCGAATGAATCGTCTATAATAATCTGCCAGTCCGAGAAAACTTCTCACCTCCGTTGGTGATTCAGGGACTTTCCATTTAGTAATCGCCTTGATCTTTGTGGGATCCACATGAATTCCTTCATGATTAACTAGATGTCCAAGGAATTGTACTTCTTGTAACCAAAATTCACATTTCGAAAATTTAGCATAAAGCTTTTCTTTTCTCAGCAAATTTAGAAGTGTATGCAGATGTGCTGCATGTTCTTCTTTACTCTTAGAGTAAATTAGAATATCACCTATAAAGACAATTATGAATTTATCTAGATATGGTTTACATATCCTGTTCATCATGTCCATAAATGCAGCTGGGGCATTGGTTAAACCAAATGGCATGACTATAAATTCATAATGACCATACCTTATTCTGAAAGCAGTTTTAGGAATGTCTTCTTCCTGTACCTTCAATTGATGAAATCATTAACGTAAATCGATCTTAGAAAAGAATCGAGCTCCTTGCAGTTGATTAAACAGATCATCGATTCTCGGTAATGGTTACCGATTTTTAATCGTGACCTTGTTCAATTCTCGGTAATCAATGCACATACATATTGATCCTTCCTTCTTTTTGACAAACAAGATTGGTGCTCCCCATGGCGATGAACTAGACTGTATGAATCCTTTCACCAGAACTTCGTCCAGTTGCTTCTTCAGTTCTTGCATTTCGGCTGGTGCTAAACGGTAAGGTGCCTTGGCAATCGGTGTTATCCCTAGTATTAGGTGAATTCTGAATTCAACTTATCTATCTGGCGGTAGTCAAGGTAATTCTTCTGGAAAAACATCTGAGAATTGAGATACTACGGGAATATCTTTCAATTCTTTTTCTTTAGTGTTAATGATTATGAAAATCATATATACTAACGATCCTTTCCTTGCATAACTTGCTGTTTTTATCACAGAGATGAATTTTGTGGACCTAGATGGCTTGTCTCCTTTAATTTTGATCTTTTCACCCTTTGGTGAATTTACTTGTATTGACTTTTGATCACATAGAATACTGGCTTTATTGGCTACTAACCAATCCATTCCTAATAAGCCAGATTCATTAGGTAAAGATTAGCAATAAAGTTATGGTTTAAAATTTATATTCTTGCTTCCTGCAAGATTTCAGTGATCTTAATGGATTCTCCATTTGCCGTTTCTACTAAACATTCGTGTTGAAGTTTAGTTAATGGTTGATTGAGAAGTTTGCAAAATGAAGTATTAATAAAACTTTGGTTCGCACCAGAGTCAAATAATACTTTAGCAAAAACATCATTAACTAAAAACGTACTGGCAATCACATCCGAAATCATCTTAGCTTCTTCAGCTGTCAGAACAAATGCTCTAGCATTCTTGGTAGTCTTGTTGTTCATGGCTGGAGCTAGTTTCAGACAGTTTGGTTTGATATGCCCCTTTTCTCCACAATTGAAGCATATTCCATTACTGGGTTTCTTCCTACAGTCTTCTTCCTTGTGTCCTAATATTTTGCAAAATATTGCAGTATGTGGAACATTTCCCTAAATGCTTCTTCTTGCAGCACTTACAGTAGGGTGCGGAATTATAGCCTGTACCTTTCCCACGGTTGGAATTGTCGTTGTGAAATTCCTGGGTAAGCTTTTGGACTAGGTTCTTTCTCTGGTTCTCTTCTTGCGTACGTACTAATTCATCAGTCAAGGTATTGGCTAGTTCTACAGCTTCTTCTATGGTTTGAGGTCTAGCTGCCTTGACTACATGTCTAATCTCATTGATTAATCCCCAGATGTAACGAGAGATTAATACTGGTTCTGGTGAAGCTAGGGTCGGCACTATTCTATCATATTCGAAGAATACGATAGTGTAACCCTTGCAGTCTTCTCCAATCATTCTAAGGTTTAAGAACTTATTAGCAATTTGTTCTTTCTCATTGGGAGGACAAAATTTCCTTTCAATCATGTTTTTAAACTCAGTCCATTCCATGTTATAGACTATGTCACTTACCCTAGACTGGAGAATAGTATTCCACCATTCTAGAGCTGCATTCTTAAATAGATTAGAGGCAAACATGATTTTATCCTCTTCTGCACATTTGCTTATTTTTAAGACTGCCTCAGTCTTTTCTATCCAACGTAGAGCTACAATGGCTCCTTCATTGCCAGAGAATTCTATTGGTTTGCAAGACCATAATTCTTTATAAGAACAACCATATGACATGGTTCTTCATCTTTTTGGAATAGGCAATTGGAGTAGTGGTCCATTGTTTACGTTGTGACTGGGTTCAGTAGGTGGTCGTTTACTTCCACTATTACTTTTATTATTTTCTGCTTCTTTAACAGTTTTGATGATATAAGGCATAGCATCTATAATCCCTTGTGCCACTATATGTTGGACGACACTGTTATCTAATTGGTTCCCGTTATTAACGTTATTCGGGTTTCCCTGATTCACTTCATTGTCCATCTGAATGATAAACATTTACCAGGTATTAATATCATAGAATAAGATTTAATGTAAACAATCACACAAACACATTGATCAAAATCGTCGAGCATTGCAACATTTACTCTATTTCATATATACATCTATTACAAGCTGCATCTGGAATTTAAAATACAGTACTAGTTATGCATCAGTATGTATTAGGTTATCTATTCTAATTGTATTTTTTTTCAAACTACACGCATATATATATGTATATATATACATATGTATATATATACATATGTATATATATACATACATATATATGTATATATATACATATGTATGTATATACATATATAGGGGACCGCTAAAATGAGAACCACCTCCAGTTGTAAGAACCGTGAGAACTTTTTGATCCGGGGTGAGTTGGACCAATTTTTTTTCATAAACGTAGATGCTTGTATTATAAACACATTTGTAAAAAAAATTAAAAAAAAAAATGTCGTGTGTGTAATTTTGAGCACCACAAGTTTGTGTTTACGGGTAGCGTAAATTTTAAATAAATTTTACGGTACCCGTAAACACAAACTTGTGGTGCTCAAAACTACACAAACAACGTTTTTTTTTTTGAATTTTTTGGTGAATTTTCTACGATTTTTCCATGAGTCTGTTGCCCCCCACGTGCGCTTCCGCTGCGAGTTGGGGTGTGACAGAAGATGGTATCAGAGCCATTGGTTATAGAGAATTAGGTATCCCTAGTGAACCTAGACTATAATCATAAGCTCATTTTCCTACAAATCAAAACATGTAGCGACTAAAACATCGTGGCTATTATCAGGATGGTCTTATCGGGCAAGTAAGTTGATGTGCGTGAAAGTGTTATATATATTAGGTGTATATTTTAAGCCCCTTTTAACACTTATTTTTAGCCAAGTTTTAAATTTATAAAACACGATACTTTACTAACACTAAACACACATATGGGCAAGTGCACCCATCGTGAGCGTAGTATAGTGTTGGTAAGATACCGAGGTCGTCCAAGGACACAAGAGTTTTTAGTACCAGTTTATCCTCAACGTCTAATCAAAATAAAAAGGTTAGAAAAAAGTTTTAAACTAAGAAAAATAAAACTAACTAAAATGCTGAAAAATAAAATAAAAATAAAAACAGATAGACAAGATGAATCACTTGGTTCTGACTCGTATCTAGTATAACCTTTGATTATTTCCGCACTTTTGCACATAATTAAGAGATTATCTTAGTTATTGTAGTAGGCCCCTCTTTTGAAGGTGACGTTACCCTCACCCCAGTAGTTTGAGTCAGCAAGGATACAATCCTAAAAGGGTGGATTATTGGAAGATAATGAATTAAGTTATTAATGCAAATTATGGTAGGCCCCGCTTTTGGCGGTGACGTTACCCTCGACTAAGTAGTCTGAGTCAGCAGGGATACAGTCCTAAATAGCCGGGTTATAGTATTAATAGTAGTTAACTTATGAGGGGATCAAAGAGTTTGGACCCCCGCCATCCAATACCGTGAAGCATTGAAGGAGGTCCTACTAAATTTGACCCAGGTCCATTGCAGGACCTCTAAACGCTGAACAATGGCAAGACCTTTACCAAACCGTTCCCTTAACCCCCGACCAGGTAGCCAACATATCTCCATATAGACCGTGGAGATATGAATGGTGAAAATCTTTTATTTTATATAGACAGTAAAATAATGCCAAGACACCACGGACAAACGATAAGGAAAGATCACCTTCAACATAAGTAACAAGTTATTAAAGTCATTAATACAAAACCAAATAAAAAGTGCAAAAGATTAGAAATAAAAAGTATTATACTAGACACTTTGTCTTCACCAAGTGATGTAAGAGACTTAGGCAAACATGGCCTTGGTTGTCAAGAACTCTTACGATCAATCTTGGATCCCGAGACGACTCACACACTCTATGATGGACAATGGATGATGGTGGTGGATGATGGTGTTGTGGTGGTGGTGGGTGGTGGGTGAAGTGTGAGAGAGGTGGTGTGCCAAGGGATGAGTTGAAATGAAACCAAGCACTCCTATTTATAGGCTGAACAGAAGGCTGGGCACGGCCCCGTGCCTGTCTGACACTCTCTCTCTCTTCATTAATTTTAATTCGCAATTACAATTAATGCGCCTGCTGTACTTTCGCCATGCCCCCGTGTTCGCTGGGCACGGCCCGTGGTGGGCAATAGAAGCTTCTATAGGTTTGTCTTTTCTGCTGCTTCTTGGGCACGGCCCCGTGCTGGCTGAGCACGGGGCGTGTTCAGTCTTCTGCCTTCTCTATTTTGCTTGGGAAGATGCCGTTGAGGGCTCGGGCGGTCCACTTATGTTTCTTTTCTTGTATTTATGTTGGATTTAGCTGTCTTTTTGCTTCTTTTGTGTTTTTGAGCTCATTTAATCCTGAAAATACAAAAGGAAGACAAAAACACTCTTTTTCCAATATTAGTACTTAAAAAAGGTTAGCTTTATGCCTCATTTGATGTAATTTATATGTTGCATTTTACACACATCAAATACCCCCACACTTGAACTTTTGCTTGTCCTCAAGCAAAACTCTTTAATATGTGGCTTACACTCCCAAATGGAATGGGTAGAAGAGAAGGTTTTGGCTTGTCGTAGAGTGTTGAGAATCCAAGATCTTTTTGGGTTTTATTTTTATCTATTTACAATCCTATTCGTAATGATTTATTTAGAACTTTTCATAGGAGAAATTTCTTATTTGGGCACAACATGCCTTTTAAAATTCCATTTATATACAAGTTCACATACCTCACGGGAGAAATCACTCACACTCGGCCGAAGGTGTATTTTTAGTGAATCACTCGAGAGCGGCATGGAACTTATTCCTACCATAAGCTTGCCAAGCAATCAATCCTCCTCCTTTTTAACTTTTATACCTTTGTAAATATCAAGAGGACTTTGTGGGTGAAGGGTTAGGCTTGGGTTAAAGGTAGGTGGTTGGGTTAGTGGTTAGTAGAAAAAGGGTGAAAAAGCGTAACAAATGTCGGTTTTCGTAGGATTTTCTATTTTTGTAACTTTTTATTCTGATGAAGCTTTTATTCAAACAAAGTTATTTTTGATGAACTTGTTTGTTTATTTTCTTTTGCTTCATCATCAACACATTTTTTTTTCAATCATACGAAAAACCGAACTTGTTACTAAAACAAAGGGTTAAAAATGAAAAAGGTTTTGGTGGGTAAAAAGGGTTTTTGGTTTGGGTGATGAAATGAAAAGGTTTAGGCTCAAAGGGGCTAACTAGGGGGATTTTTGGGTAGGTGGTAAAAGAAAAAGAAAAATAATGGTGTAGAAATAAAAGGGTTAGTCCTAATGCCTCCATCATTTACTTACTCGGGTTTAAGTTGATAAGGACCGGGAATGTATCGTCATGGCAAGTTCTAGAGTCGTAAGAACCAAGCGGCTATTCACACAAGAAACAAAAAATGAGCATTTAGTTTAATGATATGTAATTGTATGCTCAATAAAGGATCAAAACTCACTTTTGTGGGAATGAGTTTTTATGTGATCAAGTATATATAATCAAATTTTAACTAAGTTTGCCATGCCTTTTCATAATTTTCTTATGTTGGTTCTTTTTATCACTACGCTATCGGTTGTAAATTCGTAAAAATATAACCTTTTTGAGAACTTGAATTTCCCGAGTTAAACCTAGACAAGTAAAAAAAAATGAAATTTTTGAAAACAATTGGGGTGATTAGCGGTTCCAATAGAGTTTTGTGTAAGGCTTGTATTTAGGACTTGCAAGATTCAAGGTTTTAGCATCCCCCCCACACTTAAATTACACATTGTCCTCAATGTGTCCCAAAAATAAATTTTTAGGTTGATTAGATGTGTAAAATGGTGTTAAAAGCAAAAATTCATGTTACTGGTAGTCTGGACACGGCCCCGTGTCCACTGGACACGACCCCGTGGTGAACTGCCAGTAACGAAAACTTACAGAAGGTGAACACGGGGGCGTGTTGATTAGGCACGGCCCCGTGTCTGACAAAAATCTGCAGGACATTAACCAAACAGCAGGTCTGGGAGGTGAGCACGGGGGCGTGTTGGCTGGACACGTCCCCGTGTGGACAGTCTGTAAGCCTGAAAAACAGGTTTCTTCCCCCGGTTTTTTTTTCCATCCTGGCCCTATAAGTGCTGAGGCTTAGCACTCCAAGCCTTGGTTTGTACCTGTTTCATCACTTAATACCACACCAAGTAACACAAACATCCTACATTACCATAGTTAATTGTTCCAAGCATAAAGTAAAAGAAAAGAAAATAAAACGGAAAATAAAAGCGGTCAAGGAAAGTAAATTGTTCAACATTTGGCACGCAGGCCACCAATTGTTCGATAGATAAAGGGTTAACCTGGGGAGTCAACAATCAACCGCTTCCTCCTCTGCTCCTCTCGCCTACTCCATAGCATCGTCGTCATCATCATCGTCATCATCCCCTCCATGGCGTGCAATGTGGTCTCGTATGTATCCAACATCGTCTTGGATCTCGGATAGGTTTCTCTCGATAGCTCCGACCCGGTGGTAGGTGTTGCTCGCCATGTTATAGGTGTTCCTAGTACACATAAGGTTTTCCTGCAACAAATCATGCAAACTTTGAAAGTTAGGAAAACCGCCTCCCGAGGAGGATGACTGGCCCGGATCACCGTGGGGTTGGTATTGGTACTGATGATGTTGCGGAGCTGGGAGGACAAGCGCTTCTTGCGGGTTCCATGCATGACCTTGCATCCTTTGGAAGGTTACCGTCCCGTCTTCTGCCTCATAAATCAGGTTCATTGAGCGGCATATGTTAATATCCACCGTACCCGACCATGGGCTCCTCTCAAATGCCCTAGGTATATGGGCGAAGTGCTTGAAGAGACGGTACACCCATCCCCCAAAGAAAATAGGCGTCGGTGCATTAGCAAGGTGGTTGTGATGCATGTTTCGGAGCATGAGGAACGGAACATCGAGCGGCATGCGGTTGTGAATGCAGTGGAGGACAACCAAATCTCTTAACCCAACGACGCCACTACTGTCATGCCTTTGGCTAAGAGAGTAGCCGAGGAGCCTATGAATGTATCTGTATAGCGGATCCCTCAGCTTTGTACTCTTAGTGCTGCTCGGATTGTAGAACCCTTCTCCAATCTGAGCCCACATGGCTTGGCGTTCGTTGTCACCTACCTCTCTCATTCCCCCAGTATTTTCTTCATTTCCCACATCCTCTTCCGCATACAACCCGATAATCGACCCAAATTGTGCCATAGAGATCGAATACTTCGTTCCGCCACATCGAAAAGCTACCCCGTCATTGTCGAACGGGTCGCACCTCGAGTTGAATGTGAAAGTGCTATACAATTCCAACGTGCATTCGTGGATGGAACAGAGCGGAGTTGTTAGGGCGACTCTGAGTGGTCCCGTAACAATGTTGTTGAAACGGTCAATTTGATTCACCATGGTTAGCAATTCCGTGCAAGCTTACCTCGGGTATTCCTCCGGCCTTGTTTGAAGAAGTTCGTATCGAGCTCTTGCATCTAGCTCATTGGCGTTAAATCTTGTGAACTTCCTGGCCATCTGCAAGAATACACCAAAAGTTAGCACGAAACAAAAACATTTTCGGACAAAACTGCAAACAGCGGGCTGGACACGACCCCGTGTTCAGCGGACACGGCCCCGTGTCCAGGGGTCTGTTACTCAAAAATTCCATTTTTCGACCCGGTTTCAAAAACTTGAAAATTTTTGGTCCAATAGGTGCGGTTTCCCCCGAAAATGAAACCCTAAGTGCCGTTTTTCCCAAAATATCCCGTTTACCCTATCAATTTTATCTTTTTCGGTTCAAGAACAAGGGTTTGGGGTTTTTGTAAGAAATCGGGTGAATCA
>JARYGA010040987.1:0-48862 GCA_030545235.1 Helianthus tuberosus | reverse complement strand
ATTTGGTTGGTCTACGACTCCACTAAAACGTTTGATTTGTTTCGATACCTTGCGGTGATATTTTCACAAAATTGAAGCTTGCGCTAATTTGGTTACTCCCTTCGTACACGGATACAATTCACTATTTAGTTGTTAACAATCCATTTTGGATCTTCACGATCAAAGCGGTCTCAACACAATTGTGTGTTAAGGCAATGGTACATATATTCATTTCATAAGCACAATGTACCTCCTAACGATTCTTTCAAATGCCTTGCGATACTTATTACTTTTCATCTTCGATTGGAAACAGTGGTCCTTTGATGGTCCGTATTTAATTGGAAACTCTATAACATGGTATAAATCAAATCTTCAGATTATCTCAGTACACTTTCATTTGATTTCAAACACGGTGAACTTGTTCAGTCACCACTATTATTGGATAATGCCATTACGACACCTTGTGGTGTCATCATAAACTTGTAGCTTGTGCTAATCATGGTTAACCGTTTCACACGAGACCACACATACTTTTGTTTGATTTATCATTTAAACATTTCTGATGCAACTACGAATCAAGACAATGATACACCAGATTCGCTTGTATTCCATTCGGTGTATCTTCACCATTCAAAAATGACAACACACTAAACCTTACCAGACATTTATTCAGGAGTTGACAGATCATTTTACTATTACGTTGAGTTGTTGCTTTTGAGTTCATATAGCGGATGCTATGGTTTGTGGAAACTCGTTTGCATATTGCAACCGATCGTTTAAAAATCTTATTAGTCAAAACTCCACTTTTGTGGAACCCCTGCTAGCTGGATTCCACTAGACTATACGTCAAATACGTCTTGTACGTTTGACATCAAATGCTAAAAGCACATACCTTTTAACCATAGGATTCGGGTTGCTATATATTCTTGGACTCACCTGAGGTGAGTAAGGTTTGATTCGGTTTGGTGATTATCTACCTCAATATTATTCATATACATACACGTGTGACGTAACCCAAAAGGAGTTAAGGTAGTACAAATTTCGAGGACGAAATTTTCTTAACGGGGGGAGAATGTGACAACCCTCAAAATTACAGGTACTTTACAAATTAATTAATTTCGATTACGTGCTTAATAACTGTGCTTGATTACAACTGATAATTTAAACTGCTCTATGATTCTATATCATATATACATGCATCATATTTTATACAGTCACTCCATTCATTACACACCTACATTAGTGACATACCTGATGCACTCAGCACAGTTGACACACTGAACGGTTGATTCAGAAATAATGCTGGCAATACCAGCACATAGACAGACAATGTTTTTATGGCCAGTATGAGCCAGGGATAGAGTACTACACTGGTTTGGAGTGTAGGGAAGTGAGGACCATAAGACTGCGTCATTAGGTGATAGATATAGTGCCGGGAAGTGCCTAAAACACACTTTAAATACAGAATTCTGCATTCTTTTATAAAATTCAGCATTTTATTATACCAGTAGAATGCACATATATGGGAGAGTGGTCCTGTATACTTTCCTAAGTGCCAGGAATGATTTCGTTACAAAAAGATGCATAAAAGACACTATACGGTACAATTTAACACTTTAACGGAACGGTACCTAACCGGATAACCGGACATTTCCCGGGACACCAAAATTTTGGCAGAAACATTATTTTATTATTCTTAAATAATCATGGTAACAAAAATTCCCCACACACTATAGAAATATGACATACACCCACTATTCTAGAAATACCCTTAACCTCTTATATACTTACCTACTAATTACCAAAATTTTACATATTACCCCCCCCCCCAACCAATTTTCAGCCCTCATGGACCCCACCCAAGATCTTAATCATGACACAGGATTTGTGATTGTTCCAAGATGATAGTTTGCTTGTTGCTTTGCACAAAATATGGTGCACTCATGACACTTAGCCCCCAAGCCTCTACATAACCCAATCAAGACCCTTCACTCTCTCACCTCACTTCTCTCTCTCTCTCTTTCTCGGCTCCATAACCGCCACCCCCATCACCACCCTCAAATCTCCATTGTCATCTATTCCTAAGGTTCACTCAAAGCTTCAAGGGTGATTCAAAGGAGTTGCAAGTTTGTGAAGCTTCAAGAGACTTGTTTGCTTGCTTCAACTTCATCATCTCTTCATCTTTATTCTAGATCTCTATCCTAGCCTTGTGCTAGTAGTAAGTCCCTTCACACCCTTGTTTCATCTTGTTATTTGTAATGGTTCGTAGTAGAATGTTAATGATAAATCACAAGAAGCTAAAACACTAAAAATATGAACTTGGAACCGTACATAAAATCATACATAAAAAGGTTTACATGATGATGTTATCGGGTTGGTTTGAGTTTGGTGAGTGCATGCATGGTGTTTGATCATTAAGTTATTGATAAATCATGGTTAGGGCCCTTGCTAATATGCTTTTAGAAACACTAAACCTGAAATAAACATGCTGATTGAAATTTCCAGCCAACTTCAACAGGCTGTAACTGGGTCATTTTAAATCGAAAAATTGAATTTCTGGAGTCTAAATTATGTATTTTTGAATAACTGAACAAATGGAACTAGAATCGTAATTTTTCGAGGTAGTTTACTATTTTTAAAGAATTATTTTAAGACAGCAGCTCAAGCTGAAATTTTCCTGCTGAAAAAGTGTGTCGTATACGGAGTCAAAACTTGAAACCTGAGCAGAATCAGCTCATGGGATTTTTACTGTAGATGGTCACTATTGTTTCCGTGACCCTCCATCTAGAATTTCGTCGATCGGACTTACGATTGATTTTTAGTGAATTTTTCCGTAAAACTGCAATCAGAAAGTAACAAATCTGATTGCAGTCGGGTAAAAGAATTTTTATATAAAATTGGTAATGAACTGGTCCCCGATATATTTACACAATAAATTTTGGATTATATATGACATTCTGTAAAAATTTGAGAATTTTTGGAAAAGGTTAACTATTTTATTTGAATGCACGAAAACAGTCCAGTTTTGGTTAATAAAGCTGAAAAGACGTAAATAGGGCATTGCATGTATGATTGTCGGGTTGGCTATGTGGGAACACTCTACGAGATATTTGTAAAAGAAAATGATATGCTCTTAAGCATGGACACCTCTATTTACAAAGGAGGCTATGGCGAAATTTTCTGAAAATTCTAACACTTAGTAAATATTTGCTTTCTAAGACTAGAATTTACTAGAACATTAAACGAACCAATCCCCCACGATTAAGTTAAAATATTAACTATTTTGACAAATAATTATCACGCGAAACAATATAAGAAACGTGACTCAAAATGCTAAACCCTTAGCCAAGGCACGGCCCGTTCGTCTAATAGACATTAGTACGTGTAGGTTGTCGTGTAGCAGACAGAGTTTGAGATACGGTACAAGACGCACTACTGTGAGTTCATGTCCCCCCTTTTCTCTTAACTATTTTCAGTTTTATACTTCGGGGGTGAAATACATGTTACAATTATTACAGACATTTACAAACATTTACAGACACTTTTATACATGGTATGATTAGCTAAGGAATTTACTGCTAGATCACGTGAATGGATAGGCTATTATCGTAAGACCATTAATCCTTGTATAAGGACCGAGGGACATGAGTGATAGATCTATTGGGTGTTGCGAGCCCCACACATGGGCCAGCGTGTGGCTGCATGTGGTGACTATGTCGTTCCGCCGGAAGGACCGGTATGAAATACGCGTTACAGGTTTGAGTGCTTCCTAGACCATGCCACTTATTAATGTATTAGCTACACATTGATTGATCTTTCTTTTTCTTTCCTTATTGCTACATACCAAGGACATACAGACACATTTTAACGATGTATGCAGACATATATTTATACAAACTCACATACACATGAACTTGCTCAACTTTTGTTGATGTTTTTCAAATTAAATGTATTTCAGGAAATTAAGTATGGATCTGGCGGGCGTTGGAGTTCCAAGTCATGTTAAGTATAAAGATGTCATCCATGGTTTTTGGGTTTGGCCAGCGTGTCTTAATCCTGGACGAGACACGTCTTCCAAACTTTGATTACAACTATTATCTTTTGACGAGTCCTTAGCGAACTTTTACACAATTCATATGGTTTGTAAAACTTAAATTTGAAGTCTACGTTTTAGACAATGTTATTATGTTTTAAACTCATTTTGTGGATGACAAATCTTTGATTTTATCATATAGTTGTTTGATATGGTTGAATGCAATGATAACAAGTAAGTCACACCATAATCACGCTTCCGCAAAAGTCAGGGTGTGACATAATGGGTAATACTATCGCATTGCTCACTCGAATCTCCTCACAACGAACTACACGCAAACCGAAACGACAAAACTCATCACGCCGGACTCATAGATCGAGTGGCCAACCGATCGAGTGGCCATCCAATCGGATTGCCATCCAATCGGGTTGCCATCCGATCGAGTTGTCACCCGATCGGGCTGCCACCCGATCGAGTTGTCACCCGATCGACCAGCCATTTTCCCCACTTTCCTTTTTCGGAAACCCTATAAATACCCCCCATTTGTCACATCACTTGATGTGACACCTCTCTACTCGACCCAGCCGAACTCAAGCTCCATTTCTCTCGATTTCTCGCGATTCTTGTAAGTTTTCAACCTAAATCTTGTACTTCTATGATCTACACACACTTCTTCATCATTCTCTCTTTCAAAACTCAACTTATAACCGTGAAATCAGTGGATTTGAGGTGTTCTAGGATGATGTCATCATGGTGTTCTTATGAACTTCATGTTTTGACTTCAATCCACTAAGAACAACTTAGATCTGAACGATTTCCACATGAATGAACAAAGATCTTGCATAGATCTGAACATATTCATGGTGAAAAGGATTGAAAGATGGTTTTCCAACTTTCTTTCAACTCTTTTACACTCAATGCGCTCAAACCCGATGGAAATCGGAGCTTGTTCTGATCTTCTACTCATTCTTAGTGATGTATCAGCTCCAGATCTGAATTCTATCCGAGAGATAGTTGATTTCGGGTTTGAACATGAACAACCGTCTTGAACCGTGAACTGGTCGGACTAGGGTGATTCCTGTCCGGATGGGTAACTTGGGTCGGGACGAGGTTCCTGTTGTTCAAGCAAGATATCGAAACATCTCGTTCAAAGCTGCAAAACTTCAAACAAAATCAAGTGTCAAGACGATCTGACCGTTGGGACGGATTGCCGTCCGATCGGATTGCCATCCGATCGACCGGCCATCCGATCGGGTTAAACTAGGTCCCATACTTAAACTTTTTATTCAAACTATTCAAGGATCCGAACGTTGAAATGGATTACCGCCCGATCGGATAGCCATCCGATCGAGTGACCGTCCCATCGTGTGACGTTTGGGACTTTGGTACTTAAACAATTTTCAACATGTTCAATACATACGGGTTGCCATCCGATCGGATAGCCATCCGATCGAGTGACCGTCCTGCTGTGAACTTGTTCTCAACTGAGAAGCCTCGCCAATCGGTTCACCGTCCGATCGAACCGCCGTTCGATCGACCGGCCTGAAGGGCAGAGATACTTCTCTATTTTTAAAATGCTACAACGAAAACTTCAAAGTACAAACCGTCATACATAAACACATCCTCACCAAGCGAGGTGTCAATCCAATCGAATGGCCATCAGATCAGATGACCATCCAAACGGATTGTCACCCGATCGACTGGCCATCCGATACTTGGTCACCCTTCATCGTTTTACGCGTCGCTTATCATTTATGCTATCGTTAACTGTTCAGGCTAATCCCGTTCTAGCGCTTCCTTCAATCCATTAGCTCTATCGCTGTGAGTATACTCGAACCCTTTTTGCTTTAAACACTTTTGGGTGTTACATATGTTACTTATTCTAAATCACATCAAACACACTATGCAATGCTTTAATGCTAACCGCTACTGCATGTATACGTGACTCGATGAATGCTTGTTTGTTATGTTTACACATAGATTGCTGTCTACCTGCCTTAGCAACGATAGTACTATAGTTTGGACTCAGCACCTGTTCACTCAGGGGTTGTTAAGGACTATTAATCACATGATTCGCAGTGGTGAATATGTGTTACGAACTGCCTTGCGCAGTCGACCCGCAGTCATTGGTATTGATAGGATTATGTCGATAACTTACGTGCTTCACATCACACGTTGTACGTGCTGGTTATGCGTAAACGATTTCGAACTCTATTATAATATTATCAAACTTGTATGCTCACCTTTACACTATGTGTATTGACTTTTACTTTAACGTATGTGGCAGGTGCTTAAGATGCTAGGATGCCTTGTTTGCTGTGTGATGAAATCAAGGCTAGGAAGAGTCTAGAAACGAATAAACAAATTGTCTATTTTGAGATCTGAGTTGTCAGATCAGTAGTTGTTTGTGAGACAATTATCGGTAATAACTGTTTTATTTGGATATGTTATGGTATGGCACATGGCGTTTTAAGTATCTGGTAATTAATAGTTTTTATGGATACTCATGGACAATCTGTTTCGCTCAGTGCCGCGCCCCGATGATTCCGCCATCGGTTGGGGTGTGACATTGGGAGAGACTTCTGCCTAAATTTCCTTGCAGCGTTCTTCACTATAATGGGGCATGCAACTGACAATGCAGTCATCAACAAACAATTCTTGCACAACGTTACACCAAACGTTCAAATAAACCAAATGAACTGGTGTAGTTATATCATCCAATGCTTACAACACACCAAAACCGAATGTGCTCCCAAAAAGCATTACACAGGGCCACTGATCATACTTGCGGTAAGAATAAAATTTCACTATTCATTTGTGTGTCATTAAAATGCCAAAAAATATATGTCATTTGAAAAATCTATTTTGTTACAGCTTGCCTTGGTGAAGGATGCTTGCAATAGGAAAAAAATGGGACAGAAAAGAAGGATACCCAATTGAGTGGGTTACAACAGATACTCTTGACTTATTTGAGAGTGCAATGGCAAAACGCCTTGTGGGCAATGAAGTAAAAAGGAAAACAGTCAAAAAAGCTAAGGGAAGCAAGCCCCAAAAAACAATAAAAATGCAGGTTGTTGTTCATGATGAAGATGCTGGTGATGATGTTGACAATGAAGATGAAGATGATGTTCACAAGGTCGATGAGCATGCTGATAACAATGATGATGAGTTTGATGATGATGATGGTTTTGATCATGATGATCATTATGACTATGATGTGCAAAACGCCATGCCCTTCAATGATAATGAAGAGGCTTCACTTCAAGGGATGGTGAATGAGGATAGAGAAAGCCGAGAAATGATGTTTGAAGTTTCTGCATCAGGAAACCATGCTCTTGTCAGAGGAGTAACATAGTATGACAACATTTTTGCTGATAAAGAAGAACAAAACAATGAACCTAAAGAGGTATGTTGTTCAAATAATAAATTTAAAAAAAAACCACAAAACACCATGATCAACAAAATCCTTTTTTCTAATATAACAGGAAATGGCTGATAAATTAGATGGAGCATACAAAGAATTAGAAGACTGTTACAATAAAATGAGCACGTTGTTAAAACAGTCAAAGTCTGAATACCCAAACAGCCTCCTGGTACACATTAAATACTCACAATGTATGACATTGTTGGAGAACATCTCAAAATTTGTTGATGAAAACGCCAAATAAATGCCAGCTGAAAGAGAAGAAGGTACACATGAAACTGAGGTTGAAAATGAGGTGGTACTAGGAGATGAAAATGAAGAAGAAAGGGAAAAGGAGATGGATGAAACAGAAAACGCCATTGAAGAGCAAACAGTTCATGAAAACGCCAAAGAATTTGAAAATGAAGAAGAAGGAGAAGAAGGAGGTGAAAATGAAGAAGAAAGCGAGAAGGAGATGGCTGGAATTGAAAATGCCATTGAAGTGGAAACAGTTGATAAAAACGCCATTGAAGTGGAAAGAGTTAATGAAAACGCCATTGAAGTTGAAAATGAAGGAAAATGAGAAGGAGAAGGAGAAGGAAAAGGAAAAGGGGAAGGAGAAGGAGAAGGAGAAGGAGAAGGGGAGCCGGAAGGGAATGGTGAAGGGGATGGAGAAGGAAGAGAAGGAGAAGGATAAGGGGAAGGGGAAGGGGATATAAGAGTAGAAAAAGAAAGGGATATGGCCAGAGAACAAAACGCCAAACCCTTGACTGCTACAACAGCCCCAATATATGATGATGATAAGGATAGTACATCATCAGATGAAGATATAAACGAAAACGATATTGAGAGATGGAGTTGTGATTTCAAGACACTTGAATATCACATTTCGAGATACAATGGGGAAAAATAATTAAAAGGAATATTGCTGAGATTGTAGAGCTGCCGGGACAAGATCTAAAACAAATGAATGATATAAAAGAAGGTCTTGATAATTCAAGAATGGTGGATGAACTGATTAAAGCAATAAAAAAAACATCTGCAGCCTGCTGAAGAGACCCAAAAAATGCCTGTATTTGATAAGACACAAAACATCCCCATGACAGAAACACAATACAGTCAGGTATTCAACACTGAAGTAGAAAAAACTGAAGGGGAGATGGTGAAGAAAAGTGTTGACCAACAAGGTGCAATGTTTGATAAAACGCCATATGAGCAGCCACCATCTACATCTGGGAAAACATCTTGAAAAGTTTTGAAGAGGAAGAGGCACCCAATAAACCCCAACATGAAAACGCCATCAACACATCACCACCAAAAACGCCAAACCTGTCAGATGTGTAGGAGAAAGGTGATGAGGACAACACTCTAGACATCACAAAGCTGATGCAAGAAAATACAATTTTAAACCCAGAAGAGCTGCCTACTGATGAAAAAGCTGATAAAGATGATGAAGAAGATAAAAATATAAAAAAAAGAATGTGGCTGAAGAGGAGAAGAGAGATAAAAAGATGAGCAGGGCATGTTTGTCACCTTATGTAAGGAGGCAAGTGGTTATACATGAACCAAGGACAAACCCTGAAAATAACCTTTCCGCGTACATCTTCACTGGATACGGCGATTATGAGTATGTACACTTCTCTCAAAAAATAAAACGCCAAACTTACCATTCATAATGTTAACTTGAAAATATGCATGTAAAACGATCAAAACGCCATGAATTATAATAGAATGAGTTTGTATAACTAAAACGCCAAATGATGTTTTTTAGCACTGAGGTGTTCAAGATGGGAGAAAAGTTTCTCATGAGGGTGACATGTGAGAGCATGAAACCAGGATTTCAAGCACACGTCTCAGTTATTCTATGTTGGGCACATATCCTGAACTATGAAGAAAGATACAAGGCTCCAGAAAAACCCTCAAGGTTATTCTGCTCAGAATTACTGCTGGTAACACTTTTGCTATATTTAATTGATAAAATTATAATAGGACATTGTTTTGTTGTTTAAAATATGGTACTCAATATTACAGAATACTCTGGCATACAAGGAAACGACACAAGAAAATATACGAAACAAAGAATTCAACAGAAACATGGAAACTGTTCTGAAAAATACACGTTTCAAAGGAGACAAGAAAAATAAAACCATCAAAGATTATGAACTATTCTTCGTGCCAATAATATGGGAAAGACATTTCTATGATGTCTGTTTCAACATGAAACACGAAAGAGTTGATGTATTGGACAACATCGGTGCAGGGGATGACGTCAGCATCAAAGACAAGTATGAAGGATGGGTGGAAAGATTGGTAAGTATCTTAAAAAATTTATATATAGGAACTATGTTGACAAAACGCCAAACTAATATATGCGAAAAAATGTGAAAATGCAGCATGGAGCTTTTGCAAACTACTTGCGTATTAAAAAACACCCAAAGCGTAAGATCATGAGCAAGGGGAAGATTGTCAGACAAAATATGGATTGGAGGACAACGTCTAATGTAACAACTCTCACCAAAAGTCCTATTTCTTATTTTATATTGCCCAATAGGAAACCCTAATTGAGACCCCCAAGTGATACTGCATGACCCCTAAAAATTTCAGAACAATCAGAATCAGGATCAGGGCCCCTAAAACTCAGGGGGGGTATTCCCTAGTCGGTAATATCCATACAGTTTTACGTGGAAATCGAATTTTAACGAATGGTCAACTCAGCTAAGCTAGTAACAGACGTGGCTACCCTATGCTAAAAGTGACCTCTCGCGCCACGCGAGAGCCTCTCGTGACACGCGGACGCGCCGTTTTTCCAGTATAAATCCCAGGCATTGGAACTTGAAATTTGGCGTTGGTTCGACGTTAAAATTCAATTCATACACTGACATATCGTCTGATTACTCCAAAAACACACACAGCACGAAATTCTGCCGCGATAACAGGGTAATAATTCGATCACTGCTACGATTTAATGTCTGATCGATAAAAACCAATCCAATGGATGTTTAAGTGCTGCTCAAACTTGGGTTATACTTTGTCATTCGTCGTAAATTCGATGGATGTTTAAGTATCGCACTTTGTCATTCATTGTGAAGGTTTTGATCTCGTGAGTTGTCGTAAAAGTTGTATTAAAGTTACTAACCTAGTTTTCGTGTGCATTGTTATTTGAATTAGGTTAACAGGCTTATCGGTAGGCTAGACTCTGCCTGTTTAAATCTGCAATGTGAGTCATTCTCTTTTTATCAAACTGCTTTACAAAACCCTAAATGTTTTCAAGGTTATAATTACAGGGATTAAGTCTTTGTAATCTTCAATTACTGCCGGTATGTGGGGTTTTGTATACATTACTTGTTTCCCGTCACCATTGGACAACGAGTTAGCCAATGGGTGATCTGACCATAGTCACAGATACAGTCGAGTGACAAATACCGATTTCGGGTAATTGGTTGATAAAAACAATGTAATCACCCTTAATACTGCATATTATAACAATGTGTCGTTTTGTGCAAAATGAGTGACTCGCCAGTATTTCCCTGCTGATAAAACCTTTTTAAAACATGTTTCACGTGATCTGCTGTGATCAAGGAAAAAGTGTCACATAGCACTGCAAGCTTGAAGAAGTGGCTTAATAAAATAAAGAAACATGTTTTTGTAAAAGAGGGATTTCCCAGCGAAATTCCCTTCTTGTAAATTACGGGGTTTGTCCCTAATTATGAAATAAAATAATCAGGCATTTTCAAGTTTTAACGATCCTGTTAATAATTCCGCTGCCAAATTAAATAAATACCACGGGATTTCTGTCCCGCGGCTCCGGGACCGGGTTAAACCGGGCCGGGGGCCGTGACATCTAACTTGCTCGACTGTGGGATTTTTGCAATGAGACATATGGAAACATACATGGGGGATATAGCTTGTTGGAGAAGTGGTTTGGCAAAAGAAGATGCCCCAAATCAACTCCAGCAAAGACAGCCAAATGAACTAAGGGTAAAATACATTGGAAAAATCATGCTTCATAGCGAAAATGAAAACATAAAACTATTGACAAGTTGTCTAAAAACATTCATGGCTTTAGGGGGACAAAAAAATACGTGAATTGTTTGACAAAGCAGACGAGAGAATAGCATAAAGAATGGAAGCTTTTGTAGATTAGCTAAACGCCATGGATTTTAATGTTGACTATTGTGTTTTACTCTTTACATTATTACATCTACATGTTTGGTTGTGTGATCTTCTATGTATTTGTGCAAATCAAAGAAAACGCCATGATTAGAATAATTAACAAATAGTAATCATTTAAAACATAAACAACATTAAAAAAGGGTTAAAAAACTAAATTAAAACAAGTAGAATACACAAAAACGCCATATCTATTGGATATAAATAAAACGCCATTAAAACATAAACGCCATTCGTAAAAAAATTCTTTTTAAAAAAACGCTATGTAAAACTAGCATAAAGATGAAAACGCCATTAAAACATAAACGCCATTGTTAAAAAAAATATTTTTTTTTTTAAAAACAACGCTATGTAAAACTAGCATAAAGATGAAAACGCCATTCGTAAAAAATATAGAGTAAATTGCCATTTTAGTCCCTATGGTTTGGGTCATTTTGCCAGTTTAGTCCAAAGGTTTCATTTTTAACATCTGGATCCAAAAAGGTTTCATCGTTGCCATTTTGGTCCAACTGACTTAACTCCATCCATATCTGTTAAAGCTGCCAAGGGCATTTTTGTCAATTAAGAAAAAAAGGGTTAATAAAAAGAAAAATGAAATGACAAAAATGCCCTTGGTAGCTTTAACAGATATGGATGAAGTTAAGTCAGTTGGACCAAAATGGCAACGATGTAACCTTTTTGGATCCAGATGTTAAAAATGAAACCTTTGGACTAAACTGGCAAATTGACCCAAACCATAGGGACTAAAATATTTTAAAAAAAACGCCATGTAAAACTAGCATAAAGACGAAAACGCCATTTATATTTAATTTTTTTGGACAAAGGAAAAATAACGCCATTGTTTAGCGGGAAGTAGACAATGACAATCGTACCGCCGCATAACAATTAGCGCTAATTATGAAATAAAGAGACATGTTTTTGTAAAAGAAACATGTTTTTGTAAAAGAGGGATTTCCCAGCGAAATTTCCTTATTGTAAATTACGGGGTTTGTCCCTAATTATGAAATAAAATAATCAGGCATTTTCAAGTTTTAGTGATCCTGTTAATAATTCCGCTGCCAAATTAAATAAATACCACGGGATTTCTGTCCCGCGGCTCCGGGACCGGGTTAAACCGGGCCGGGGGCCGTGACAGAAAAATGTTGTATCAGAGCCACTGATTTAAGCCAAGTAAGTATTTAGAAATACTTAATTTTTCTGATTGACATCCTGTGCTTATGTGATTTTTGTGTTATTTGACTATTTGTTAGTTTACAATATGGGTAAGCAAAGAATTTCGGACATCTATCGTCAATTAGATAGTTCATCAAAAGATAAGGAAACTTCATTTCAATCAAATTCCTCAAGATACTCAGCAGATACTGAGGAAGGAATATTTGTTCGTACGACACAGTTTGAGAAACCACTTACCATTAAGAAAAGGAGTTGGATTATTAGAAAAAGTCAAGAGAAAATAAAGAAGTCACAACCAAAAGGAGTGATGGTTAATAAGGAAACTCAGGAAATAGACAATAACCCACCATGGGAAAATGAATTAGATGAACAATGGGCAAATCTCTATATGTTAGCCACTATAGCAGTAAACGTTAACTTTTAATTAAGTTAAACTGCCAACACCCTGACCCAGTACTAGCACCCATATCATCTATAAGCCAGAAACTTTAAAGAAACTTTGCCCATTAGATAAACAACTTAGTAAGAGAAGATAGAATAAACCTTATATAAAGGCATGTTGAACATAATAAATTATGAATTTACAACCCCTAGTATATATTGAATTTCAGTTGTAATTTGTAATAAACATATATATATATATATATATATATATATATATATATATATATATATATATATATATATATATATATATATATATATATATATATATATATATACAAAAGTCGCAATGTTTGCCATTTTTCTATTTGAACAATGATACTTGAATGGTTATACTAAATTTTAACCTAGAATTTTGTGTGTTTTCTTCATATATGCTAAACAGCATGAATGAGTTGTCTGAAGCTCTTCAGAATCTCAATCTTTATTAGGTGAATGTGGAAGTCTCCAGAGACTTTACCGGTGATTGTGCCGACACTTATGAACCTATGGAATTTCAAGCCCAACCTCCGGAGAAACCCAAACCGAGAAAGAAAAGAAGATTCGTGGGCTGGAGGCGTGTACGCAGAAAGAAACCAGCGACACGGAAAGTTATAAAGACGGAGGATCCCAAAGATAAAGGCAAGGGAATAGAGATCGGAGAAAGTTCTAGGCAAGACCAGGAAATGCCATCTTGGGAAGAGCTGGATCATAAACTAGCACTGAGTGACCTTATCGGACCTCCCGGTGAAAACCTCTTTAATTACCCAGCAGAAGCAGAACTTCCAGTTGATCTAGAGCCTGAGATCCCAGATCCAATTATCCACACCCAACTGCTACCAGCAGAGCTAGAAGAGTGGTGGACCACCGACTGGCAGTTTGACCCGGAGCCTCCACTACACCCACCTATGAGCTCCGAAAACTTGGCAGAACTCCACCACTATGGCGAGGAGCTGGTGGACGCCGGGAATAGAATCCGGGAAGCAGGGGAAAGAATATCATGGAAGTACGACGAGAGGGAACGTCGTTTCTAAGATGCCAGCTGACGGAGATGGTGTGACTGTGGTTGTGTGGTTGTAGGAATATGTGTTTAATAATCATAAAAATATAACTATGTGAAATAACTTAAAAATAAAACTCTTGTAATATAACGGGTGTGTACGGACGCATATTAGAATATATAAAAATATGGAAGTCGAAAAATCGACAATTTTGGCCATTTGTGTTAACGTGAT
Organism: Helianthus tuberosus; assembly: GCA_030545235.1. Classification (NCBI taxonomy): domain Eukaryota; kingdom Viridiplantae; phylum Streptophyta; class Magnoliopsida; order Asterales; family Asteraceae; genus Helianthus; species Helianthus tuberosus. Next base: position 34,446 of record JARYGA010040987.1, on the reverse strand, counting down.
TTTGTGCGATTGTTTTAGTCGTTATTTATTTTATGCTAATAACTTACATATATTAATTACCAGATGGAACACGCTGGTAATGAACAAGTTAACGAGGGTAACCAATCCGCGCAAAACCATGAAGATCAATTTCTGAATAGGCAAGATATCGAAAACATTGTTGCTCAGGGAATAGCCAATGCTATTCCAGCAATCCTTGCTGCTGTTCGAAATCCAGTTGAACCTCAACAAATTATTCCCAGTAAACGCACTCACGGTGATAATTTCAGTAATAACATAAATGGAGGTGGCAACATTAATAATAACGATAACGATGATGTACTGCAAGCCCCAATTCTTAAAAGAATGAAAGCTGCAACACCTGGTTGCACTTACAAGGAATTTCTTGCCTGTAAACCTGTTGAGTTCGCAGGCAATGAAGGGGCGACTGCGGCGCTGCGTTGGTTGGAGAAAACCGAGGAAGTAATGTCACACCCCCAAAATCCACATGCGGAGTACAACCGCTTGGAGGCGTGACTGACCAGGATCCAGCCACCAATTATACTGAGCATTGGATAATAGTAAGAATGATCACCAACCATAATGGTTAGTAAACACCATAGTTTAAAGTTCGAATGTTTAGGTTCAAATAACTGTTAAGTAAGTAGCGGAAGCATAGGAAAAATAGTTTAAACAAAGTTCATAGTTCAAATTAATTAGAACCCAACACGCGGGTTTAGGCGACCACTACACTTCCCAAGCTGCAAGCTCCTGAGTCACTGGGTACCTGCAAAGCATGCAGTAGGGTATCAACAAAAATTGTTGGCGAGTCCATGAGTTGTCCAGTTTTAATTACCAAAAACTTGTTTCACCAGTTAATTTATCCGTTTATACATGCGATGGGGAGCTACCCCACAAGTAAGCGACTAAACTGTTTTTACAATACCGAATACTATTCATCCGTACGTTTCCGTAGAGTGCCCCGTTTGTCAATGTTCTATCATCATTGACGGTTGCCAGAGTACATTAGTTCACGCCCGATCCCATACGCGGGCACGGTGTGAGGTTGGTGAGACCTAAATAGCGCTATCAACTAATAACCCGTTCGCCTGACCCCGGCGACTAATCGGTATTAAGAAGTGAGGACTTGAGTGATAGAGTTTTGTTTAGTGTTGCTTGTTGCATCCAGTATAAACAGTAATTAACTAAAAGTCCCGTTTAAGGGGAGAGAAGTAGGTTTGTATCCCTTACGAGGGGATAGCGTTGCTTAAGTTTCCGTTTCCCAACCACCGGGAACGCATGCTTTATTAGTTGTGAACTCACCTTGGGTTGCTCGGTAGATTATTTACTTGGTCAATCACGTTGGTCACCACGTCCTAGCATGGTCACCAATACAGGTCAAGTTGGGGTACAAGTATTCACGTATAATCTACACATAACTAACACAAAGCATACACAACACATGATCATCCAGCAAGTTATCGGGCCTATTCTGATACGTAGTAGTGAAACAGTGAACATCAACAACTATTATACAAATCATAAGTGTTATTGGGCCTATCAGATCACACTAACAGTTAACAGCTTCACAGAATCCAAATAGAACGGTATGCGCAGCCCACATGTCCATGGCCCAATAACGGAGACAAGCAGCCCAGTCGAGACCAGGAGGTCTCGACTCGAGAACACACAGTCTCGAGTCGCAACCGGAGGTTTCGGCTTGTCATGGTCTGGTTTCGAGTCGCAACCGGAGGTTTCGACTTGTCATGGTCTGGTTTCGAGTCGCAACCGGAGGTTTCGACTTGTCATGGTCTGGTTTCGAGTCGCAACCGCCGTAGTCTCGAGTTGTCATGTTTTGGTTGCGAGTCGTAACCGGAGGTTTCGAGTCGCAACCTCGGATACGTGCACAAGAATCCTTCTAGAACCTCTGATGTACTAACCAATGGGATTGCAATTTCATGATAGCATGTACTATCCAACCAGAATGTTTAAACATGTTTTATTGTCTAAATGCAATTCAAAATAGATCAAACAAAGCATATTTCAAATGTTTTCATGACATTCATGTTGTTCTTAGGGTTTTCTTTATAACATGATTATTCAAACAATTCCATCCTAACATATACTCGAATCAGCATCATCGATTTCCTGAATCTAATATACATATCAAACACGTAATTTTTCATATATTCATAACAACATTCAAGCATATTCAACACATACTCATCATATGTTCATCCTACATAACCTTGTAAGTTATCTAACAATTTTCCCATTAAAACATGAACATATTTATCATTTATCACATATTTCATCCATCATTTATCATCCAATTATCTTATCACTTTGTATTCATAAAACATCATTTTTGGCCAAACAACTAAAAGGAAACTAACCAGCTAGATGAAAGAGTATGAGGGATTGATGGACTAAGTTCCGAGTGGTGATCTTAAGCTAATCCGAGATGATCCGAGAGCCCCTTTTGTTGTCGCCGGTTTGACCCGAGAGAGAGAGGGAGAGGAGAGGAGGTGAGCTTGATTGTTAGGGTTTTGTTGAGAGGGTGAGGGAGAGTGTGTGGGAGTGAGTGAATGAGGAAAAGTTGCAAAATGGTGAAAAGTGGCAAAGTTGACCCCTCTTGTGGGTTTTATATCCGGACCGGCTTGGTGCACCCTAGTGGGTTTCCGAGCGGCATGGCCCAACCGGCCCAATCGCTTCACTGTTTACTCGAGACCAAGCGGTCTCGAGTCGGGCTCGTGGTCTCGATTCACTTATATATATATATAACTACGTATATAATATTTACACATTATCGACACATAGCACCTCAAGATAAATCACGACTTTCATTTAATATTATGTACACGCAAGTTAATATATACAGATTGCTCGGGAAAACCCGAAGTGTCACATTATCCCCAAGTTTTAAGAACTTTCGTCCCGAAAGTTAAAGCAGCCACTGACAAGCTAGTAAAAGTGAGAGCGTTTCAACGGGGTGTCACATCATCCCCCCGTTAGTTTGGAATTTCGTCCCGAAATTCAGTTGTAGCTTCAGTGCTGGGGGTTTCATTTGGGAACAGCTGGGGATACTTGCGCTTCATCTGGTCTTCCCGCTCCCAGGTAAACTCTGGGCCACGGCGTGAGTTCCAACGAACTCGCACGAGGGGTATCTGGCTACGTTTGAGGGTTTTGATCTCACGATCCGTGATCTCAACTGGTTCCTCAGTAAAGTGTAGCTGTTCGTCAATAGTAAGTTCCTTGTAAGGAATGACGAGTGTTTCATCTGACAGGCACTTCTTCAGATTAGACACGTGGAAGACGTTGTGCACAGCACTCAGTTCTTCAGGTAGATTCAATCTGTAAGCGGCCATACCGATCTTTTCGGTAACTTCAAAGGGTCCGACATATCTCGGATTAAGCTTGCCCCGTTTTCCAAAACGAACCACACCCTTCCAGGGTGAGACCTTAAGTAGAGCCCGTTCACCAACCTGGAACTCTTGCGGTTTCCTATCTTTGTCAGCGTAGTGCTTTTGACGGTCACGAGCTGCCGCCATGCGTTGCCTAATCTGGGCAATCTTTTCTGTGGTGTCGACTACATGTTCCGGGCCTGTGATTTGGCTGTCACCCACCTCCGCCCAGCAGAGAGGCGATCGACATTTACGACCGTACAATGCTTCAAAGGGTGCCGCCTGAATGCTGGTGTGGTAGCTGTTGTTGTAGGAGAATTCTACTAACGGTAGGTGCTTCTCCCAATTCTTGCCAAAATCAATCACACATGCCCTAAGCATGTCTTCGAGGGTTTGGATGGTGCGTTCAAACTGCCCATCCGTCTGCGGGTGATAAGCGGTGCTCATGTCTAAACGTGAGCCAAAAGATTTGTGCATGGCTTGCCACAACTCAGAAGTAAAACGCGCGTCTCGATCGGAAATGATAGAGGTTGGTACTCCGTGCTTCGAAACCACTTCTTTTAGGTATACTTCTGCTAAGGTAGAGAACTTGTCTGTTTCTTTGATAGCCAAAAAGTGTGCAGACTTAGTTAAGCGATCCACTATTACCCAAATGGTGTCATTTCCTCGTTGAGACCTAGGCAGGCCAGTAACAAAATCCATGGAAATCTGCTCCCATTTCCATTGCGGGATCTCTGGCTGTTGGAGTAGGCCTGATGGTTTCTGATACTCAGCCTTGACTCTTGCACAAGTTAAACATTTTCTGACATAGGTTGCTATGTGGGCTTTCATGCCAGGCCACCAATAGGTAGCCCTCAAGTCGTGGTACATCTTGTCTGAACCTGGATGTACTGAGTAACGGGACTTATGAGCTTCATCCATCACAAGGTCACGTAAATTTCCATAAAGCGGAACCCATATGCGCCCGGCTACGTAGTAGGCACCGTCTTCTTTTTGTTCCATTCGTTGTCTCGATCCTCGCAAGGACTCAGCCCTGATGTTCTCGGCTTTCAATGCTTCAACCTGAGCATTTCGAATTTGGTTAGGGAGGTTCGAGTGGATCGTGAGCTGTAAGGCACGAACACGCTTGGGTTTGGTCTCCTTTCTGCTGAGGGCATCGGCTACCACATTAGCCTTGCCTGGATGATATTTAATTGCACACTCGTAGTCATTTAGGAGTTCGACCCATCGGCGTTGCCGCATATTCAACTCCTTTTGTTCCATTATGTGCTGGAGACTCTTGTGATCAGTGTAAATCGTGCACTTGGTGCCGTACAAGTAGTGTCTCCAAAGCTTGAGCGCAAAGACCACAGCTCCAAATTCTAAGTCATGCGTCGTGTAGTTCCGTTCGTGGACCTTGAGTTGTCGCGAGGCGTAAGCAATAACTTTCTCGCGTTGCATCAACACGCAGCCAAGTCCTTGAATAGAAGCGTCGCAGTAAACGACGAAGTCGTCGGTACCTTCGGGTAAGGAAAGAATAGGAGCACTACAAAGGTTTTTCTTTAGTTCCTGGAAGGCAGATTCCTGAGCATCGCCCCATTTGTAAGCAACACCCTTCTGAGTGAGGGTCGTAAGTGGTTGAGCGATCTTAGAGAATCCCTTGATAAATCTTCGATAGTATCCCGCCAATCCCAAGAATTGGCGAACTTCGGTCGGAGTCTTAGGTACAGGCCAATTCTTAATGGACTCAATCTTAGCGGGGTCAACATGAATCCCTTCCTGATTGACGATGTGCCCAAGGAAATGGACTTCTCTAAGCCAGAAATCACATTTCGAGAATTTGGCGTACAGTTGCTCATTGCGAAAGAGTTCGAGAATAAGGCGTAGGTGTTGTTCATGCTCCTCTTGGCTCTTCGAGTAGATTAGGATGTCGTCGATAAACACGATTACGAACTTGTCGAGGTAGGGTTTGCATACTCGGTTCATGAGATCCATGAAGATCGCAGGGGCGTTGGTCATTCCGAAAGGCATAACAAGGAATTCGTAGTGACCATAGTGGGTTCTGAAAGCAGTCTTAGAGATGTCCTCATCGCGGACTCTCAGCTGGTGATAACCCGATCGCAGGTCGATCTTGGAATAATAGCTCTACCCTTGCAGCTGGTCGAACAGGTCGTCGATACGGGGAAGTGGATAACGATTCTTGATGGTAACCTTGTTAAGTTCGCGGTAATCAATGCACATTCGGAATGTGCCATCTTTCTTTTTGACGAAGAGCACTGGGGCTCCCCAGGGTGATGAACTAGGACGGATAAAACCTTTGTCCAAAAGTTCTTGTAGCTGAGTAGAGAGTTCCTTGAGTTCTGCAGGAGCTAGGCGATAAGGTGCACGAGCTATAGGTGCTGCTCCGGGAGCTAGCTCGATTTGGAATTCGACCTGACGGTGAGGAGGGAGTCCAGGTAGTTCCTCCGGGAATACCTCGGGATAGTCGCGTACAACTGGAAAATCTTCAATCCTGTTTTCCTTTTTCTGTGTGTCAGCCACGAGTGCTAAGATAGCGGTGTGTCCCTTTCGTAGACACTTCTGGGCCTTTAAGAATGAAATGATGCCTGTGACTTCTCCGCTCTTGTCGCCTTGAACTATAAGAGGTTTGCCAGGGGGGACGGGGAATACGAATAGCTTTCTCTTGGCAGAGGATTTCAGCTCGATGTTTGGATAACCAATCCATACCAATGATGACGTCGAAGCTTCCAAGAATGATGGGGAAGAGATCGATACAGAAGGTCTGACCAGACAACTCTAATTTGCAGTTACGAATTATGTGTGAGGCCTCGAGGTTTCTACCATTAGCTATTTCAACGGTGTGCTTAGAGCTTAGCGGCGTAAGAGTGAGTTTAAGTTTCTTACTAATACGTAGGGATACATAACTAGCATCAGCTCCGGAATCAAATAGCATGGAAACATAACGATCATTAAGTAGGAACTTACCCGCCACAACGTTGGGGTCATTCCTTGCTTCTCCAGCTCCAATCACAAAAGCCCTTCCTCTTGCACCATTCCCATCATTGTTGTTATTGTTCCCAGCACCCTGATTGTTGTTGTTTTGGTTCAGTTCAGGGCAATCCTTCCGCATGTGCCCCGTTGCTCCACACTTGAAGCATCCACGGTTGTTTCCTTGTTGCTGTTGTGGTTGCTGTTGATTCTGTCTAGCTGGAAGTGGGCTCCTACAGTCTTTGGCTTCATGCCCCATCTTGTTGCATCGCTGACACTGACTCTTGCCACATGGCCCACTGTGGTGTCGGTTACATTTGTTACACTTGGGGTGGTTTCCTCGATAGCCACCCTGTTGCTGAGGGCCCTTGTTGCTTTCAGTCTTCCTTTGTTGAACTGGGGCCTGAGTGGGGTTAGCATCCTTTCCCTGACTTCCATCCCACTTTCGTTTGTTATCGCCAGAAGTTCCAGCAGTAGCACCGATCCTCTTGGGCAGCTTGCCCTCTTCCACAGCCTGATTGGTGAGTTTGTGAGCAAGACGAACCACGGGCTGTATGGTATTGAGGTTGGCTGAGGTCACATGACTTCTGATTTCAGGGACCAAGCCTTTGATGTACAATTCAATCCTTCGGTACATAGGTCGGGACATGTTTGGGCAAAGTGCAGCATAGTCGTTGGACTGCTTAGTGTAGGTCTCAATCTCTGATCCAACCATCTTGAGCGCATAGTACTCGTTCTCGAGTTTGTGGATGTCATCCCTGTGACAGTATTCCTCTTTGATCATGTCCTTGAAATCTTCCCACGCAGTAGCATTAGCAGTTTCCAGACCAAGCATCTGAATCTGTGCTTTCCACCATGAAAGCGCGTTCCCCTCAAGCGTACCAGTCGCGAACTTTACCCAGTTAGCAGGGGGACACTCACAGACAGCAAAGACAGCTTCAGCCTTTTCAATCCAGTGTAGAAGGCCTATGGCACCCTCAGTGCCGTTGAAAGGGAGAGGCTTGCCATCCATGAAGGTTTTGAAAGTACAAACATGTGGCTGCGCGAGCGCAGGCTGACCTCCAGGGTGTGCTGCGAAAGCTGTAGCCACCGTGTTGAGCAAGTTAGCGAATTGAGCCTGAGTCATGTTAACGCTTCCTCTTCCGCGTCCTCTCATTGTCTTCATAACCAGAAAACACAGTATGAGTGTGATGTCGTAATGTAGCGAGAATGAGTTAGAAGGGAGACGTGTATCTATCTAATCAGGCACACTAGTATGTATAATAGAGCAGTCAACATAGGATAAATAAGCATGTAAGCACAAGTCCGAGCTATGAGGTCTAATATGCCGAGTCTTGCCCTTGGAGTGTAGTGTCGTCACGAGTCACGGGTTATAGTCTGGTTTTTCTCAAAAAGACTTTCCTTTTTAAAACCAAGTTCACTATAACCAATGGCTCTGATACCAATCTGTCACACCCCCAAAATCCACATGCGGAGTACAACCGCTTGGAGGCGTGACTGACCAGGATCCAGCCACCAATTATACTGAGCATTGGATAATAGTAAGAATGATCACCAACCATAATGGTTAGTAAACACCATAGTTTAAAGTTCGAATGTTTAGGTTCAAATAACTGTTAAGTAAGTAGCGGAAGCATAGGAAAAATAGTTTAAACAAAGTTCATAGTTCAAATTAATTAGAACCCAACACGCGGGTTTAGGCGACCACTACACTTCCCAAGCTGCAAGCTCCTGAGTCACTGGGTACCTGCAAAGCATGCAGTAGGGTATCAACAAAAATTGTTGGCGAGTCCACGAGTTGTCCAGTTTTAATTACCAAAAACTTGTTTCACCAGTTAATTTATCCGTTTATACATGCGATGGGGAGCTACCCCACAAGTAAGCGACTAAACTGTTTTTACAATACCGAATACTATTCATCCGTACGTTTCCGTAGAGTGCCCCGTTTGTCAATGTTCTATCATCATTGACGGTTGCCGGAGTACATTAGTTCACGCCCGATCCCATACGCGGGCACGGTGTGAGGTTGGTCAGACCTAAATAGCGCTATCAACTAATAACCCGTTCGCCTGACCCCGGCGACTAATCGGTATTAAGAAGTGAGGACTTGAGTGATAGAGTTTTGTTTAGTGTTGCTTGTTGCATCCAGTATAAACAGTAATTAACTAAAAGTCCCGTTTAAGGGGAGAGAAGTAGGTTTGTATCCCTTACGAGGGGATAGCGTTGCTTAAGTTTCCGTTTCCCAACCACCGGGAACGCATGCTTTATTAGTTGTGAACTCACCTTGGGTTGCTCGGTAGATTATTTACTTGGTCAATCACGTTGGTCACCACGTCCTAGCATGGTCACCAATACAGGTCAAGTTGGGGTACAAGTATTCACGTATAATCTACACATAACTAACACAAAGCATACACAACACATGATCATCCAGCAAGTTATCGGGCCTATTCTGATACGTAGTAGTGAAACAGTGAACATCAACAACTATTATACAAATCATAAGTGTTATTGGGCCTATCAGATCACACTAACAGTTAACAGCTTCACAGAATCCAAATAGAACGGTATGCGCAGCCCACATGTCCATGGCCCAATAACGGAGACAAGCAGCCCAGTCGAGACCAGGAGGTCTCGACTCGAGAACACACAGTCTCGAGTCGCAACCGGAGGTTTCGGCTTGTCATGGTCTGGTTTCGAGTCGCAACCGGAGGTTTCGACTTGTCATGGTCTGGTTTCGAGTCGCAACCGGAGGTTTCGACTTGTCATGGTCTGGTTTTGAGTCGCAACCGTCGTAGTCTCGAGTTGTCATGTTTTGGTTGCGAGTCGTAACCGGAGGTTTCGAGTCGCAACCTCGGATACGTGCACAAGAATCCTTCTAGAACCTCTGATGTACTAACCAATGGGATTGCAATTTCATGATAGCATGTACTATCCAACCAGAATGTTTAAACATGTTTTATTGTCTAAATGCAATTCAAAATAGATCAAACAAAGCATATTTCAAATGTTTTCATGACATTCATGTTGTTCTTAGGGTTTTCTTTATAACATGATTATTCAAACAATTCCATCCTAACATATACTCGAATCAGCATCATCGATTTCCTGAATCTAATATACATATCAAACACGTAATTTTTCATATATTCATAACAACATTCAAGCATATTCAACACATACTCATCATATGTTCATCCTACATAACCTTGTAAGTTATCTAACAATTTTCCCATTAAAACATGAACATATTTATCATTTATCACATATTTCATCCATCATTTATCATCCAATTATCTTATCACTTTGTATTCATAAAACATCATTTTTGGCCAAACAACTAAAAGGAAACTAACCGGCTAGATGAAAGAGTATGAGGGATTGATGGACTAAGTTTCGAGTGGTGATCTTAAGCTAATCCGAGATGATCCGAGAGCCCCTTTTGTTGTCGCCGGTTTGACCCGAGAGAGAGAGGGAGAGGAGAGGAGGTGAGCTTGATTGTTAGGGTTTTGTTGAGAGGGTGAGGGAGAGTGTGTGGGAGTGAGTGAATGAGGAAAAGTTGCAAAATGGTGAAAAGTGGCAAAGTTGACCCCTCTTGTGGGTTTTATATCCGGACCGGCTTGGTGCACCCTAGTGGGTTTCCGAGCGGCATGGCCCAACCGGCCCAATCGCTTCACTGTTTACTCGAGACCAAGCGGTCTCGAGTCGGGCTCGTGGTCTCGATTCACTTATATATATATATAACTACGTATATAATATTTACACATTATCGACACATAGCACCTCAAGATAAATCACGACTTTCATTTAATATTATGTACACGCAAGTTAATATATACAGATTGCTCGGGAAAACCCGAAGTGTCACAAGTAATCAAAATAAGTAAATGTGTCGAGGAGGACAAAGTCATGTATGTTTCTCACCTTTTCAAGGAAGAAGCATTAGAATGGTGGAATACAGTGTTGCAAGCTAAGGGAAGTGACATGGCCTATGCCATGAGTTGGGAGGAGTTTAAGCATATGGTGGAAAGAATATTCTGCCCAGAATATGAAAAAGAGCAGATGGCAAACAAATTCCTGAGCCACCGAATGGTGAATGTTGACTGCCGAGGGTATACTTCGAAATTTTTCGAATATGCTCGAATTGTGCCTACTTTGGCTTCGCCAGAGCCGGTACTTATTTCTCGCTACATCTGGGGTTTAATTAGCGAGATTCGTGATATTGTCAAAGCTGCAAGGCCCCGGACGATCAACGATGCGGTGGAATTAGCCAACACTTGGACAGATGGACTGGTGCGTACGTGAGAAGAAAATAGGAAGAAGGAATTGGCTCAGAAAATTACCCAAGGATTTCGTGTGGGTAATAATAATAATTTCAAGAGAAGAGGAACTGGGCAATCTTCCACTCCGCCGTTCTGCAGAAACTGCAAAAAGAAACATTTCGGAAAATGTAATGAACCCTGCAACTTCTGCAAAGCTATAGGACATCGTGAAGAAGATTGCAGAAAGAAAACAAGGGTCTGCTATAACTGTGGAGAAGCTGGGAATTTCAAACCAGAATGCCCTAAATTGGTCAAACTAGCTGATACCAAGGCTAAACCTGCTGAAGGAACTAATAGAAAGAACGCAAGAGCCTTCCAACTGACTACCCAGGAAGCTGAATTAATTCCTGATGTGATAGCTGGTACGTTCCTAGTTCACGACGTTTATGCAAAAGTATTATTTGACTCTGGTGCAAACCAAAGTTTTATAAATACTTCATTCTGCCAAGCTCTTAACTTACCCTTAACCAACCTTAGACAAATTTTCACGGTAGAAACGGCAGATGAGAATTCTGTTAACATAGATAAGGTTTTGCAAAAAGGGAAAATAGAACTTTCAGGTCATAAATTTTCTGCAAACCTATTACCTATGAATTTAGCTGGATTCGATGTCGTGTTAGGAATGGATTGGTTAGTAGCCAACCATGCTCGAATCCTTTGTGACAAGAATTCCATAGAAATTCGTGCACCCACCGGAGCGGTAATTATGGTTACAGGAGATAAGCCGCGAAAACCCATGAAGTTCATTTCAGTAATGAAAGTTGCTAGTTATGAACGAAAGCAAGGAGTAGTGTATATGATTTCGGTAATCATTAGCACTAAGGGTAAGGAACTTAAGGAAATTCCTATAGTTTCAGAATACCCAGATGTATTCCCAGAAGAGTTACCAGGATTACCACCGGATAGGGAGGTAGAATTTAGAATTCATTTGATTCCTGGAACTACACCAGTAGCAAAGGCACCTTATCGTTTAGCACCCACCGAAATGTTAGAACTGAAACAGCAATTAGATGAATTGCTCAGTAAAGGATTCATACAACCTAGTTCATCCCCTTGGGGAGCACCAGTGTTGTTCGTAAAGAAAAAGGATGGTTCAATGCGAATGTGTATCGATTATAGGGAACTAAATAAGGTTACAATTAAGAATCGATACCCATTACCTCGAATTGATGATCTCTTTGATCAACTCCAAGGAGCTAGATATTTTTCTAAGATAGATTTATGCTCCGGATATCATCAGTTGAAGGTGCAAGAAGAAGACATACCTAAAACTGCTTTCAGAACTAGGTATGGTCATTACGAGTTTACAGTCATGCCCTTTGGGTTAACAAATGCTCCTGCAGCATTTATGGACATGATGAATAGAATCTGTAAACCGTACTTGGATAAATTTGTAATTGTCTTCATCGACGATATACTTATTTATTCCCAAAGTCAGGATGAGCATTGTAAGCACCTGCATGCACTCTTAACTTTGTTAAGAAAAGAAAAGCTTTATGCCAAATTCTCGAAGTGTGAATTTTAGCTAAAGGAGGTGCAATTTTTAGGTCACATGGTGAATCATGAAGGTATTCACGTAGATCCTGCTAAGATAGAAGCGATCACCAAATGGAAGGTCCCGCAATTAGCTACGGAAGTTAGAAGTTTTCTAGGATTAGCTGGGTACTATAGGCGCTATATTAAGGATTTTTCTAAGATAGTTGTGCCATTAACTAAGCTAACCTGTAAAATAGTTAAGTTTGAATGGGGACCTAAGCAAGAAGAGGCTTTTAAAGTTTTAAAACAAAGGTTAACTAACACCCCGATTCTTGCCTTACCAGAAGGAACCGAAGATTTTGAAGTATACTGTGATGCTTCTAAGCTAGGATTAGGATGTGTGCTAATGCAACGCAAGAAGGTAATTGCGTATGCCTCAAGGCAATTGAAAAAGCACGAGGAAAACTATACGACTCTTGACTTAGAATTAGGGTCGATAATTTTTGCCCTTAAGATTTGGAGGCACTATCTGTATAGAAGTAAATTTACAGTCTATACAGATCATAAGAGTTTAAAATACATATTTGGGCAAAACGAATTAAACATGAGACAAAGAAGATGGATGGAAATTATAAGTGACTACGACTATGATATTCAATATCACGAAGGAAAGGCAAATGTAGTTGCAGATGCCCTAAGTCGTAAGTATCATGAAAAACGACGACGAGTTCGTGCTCTTAGATTAAGTTTACAATTAGACCTAATGGAACAACTGAAAAATGTTCAAGCCACAACAATCAAGGATGATGCTGAAGGAATGAAAGGAAGAATAAAGGAATTAGAGCAAGGAGCTGATGGAATTTGGAGATTCCATAAGAAAAGGATTTGGGTACCTAAGCAAGGAGAGTTAAGACATAGGATCTTAGAGGAAGCCCATAAATCTAGGTATACCATGCACCCAGGAAATAATAAGATGTACCAAGATTTAAGAAATAATTTTTGGTGGATTGGTATGAAAAAGGATATAGCTAAATATGTATCTAAGTGTCTTACTTGTTCACAAGTTAAGGCAGAACACCAGAAACCATCAGGGTTACTTCAACAATTAGAAATGCCAGTATGGAAATGGGAGCTCGTAACAATGGATTTCGTTACTAAGTTACCCAAAACCAGAAAAGGTAATGATGCGATTTGGGTAATTGTGGATCGATTAACCAAATCAGCTCATTTTCTACCCATGAAGGAAACCTTTAGCATGGAAAGGTTAGCAAAATTGTACATAGACGAGGTAGTATCCTTACATGGAGTTCCACTCTCCATTGTATCGGATAGGGATAGTCGTTTCACTTAGCATTTCTGGACTAGTTTCCAAGAAGCCATGGGAACGCGCTTAAATTTAAGTACAGCTTACCATCCTCAAACAGACGGACAAAGTGAAAGGACGATCCAAACCCTGGAGGACATGCTTAGGGCATGTGTGATAGATTTTGGTAGAAATTGGGATGACCACCTACCCTTAATTGAATTATCCTATAATAATAGTTATCATGCAAGCATTGAAGCTGCCCCATTCGAAGCACTGTATGGACGAAAGTTCAGAACTCCAGTTTGTTGGGCAGAAATAGGAGAGAGTCGATTATCAGGTCCCGAGATTGTACAAGAAACCACCGACAAAATCACTCAAATCAAGGAAAGACTGAAAACAGCTCGAGATCGCCAGAAGAGTTATGCGGACAATAGACGCAAGCCACTGGAATTTCAAGTTGGAGACAAGGTACTTTTGAAAGTTTCTCCTTGGAAAGGAGTAGTTCGGTTCGGAAAGAAGGGAAAGCTAAGTCCAAGGTACGTAGGACCATTCCCAATAATCCAACAAATAGGACCAGTTGATTATCGTTTACAACTACCAGAAGAGCTAGCTGGGGTGCATGACGTGTTTCATGTATCCAACCTCAAGAAATGTTTATCTGACGAATCCCTGGTAGTACCTCTTCAAGATGTAGAGGTAAATGAAAAGTTAAAATTTGTGGAGAAGCCACTGCAAATAGAAGACAGAAAGGTCAAGTTTCTCAAACACAAGCGACTAGTGCTGGTCAAAGTCAAATGGGATTCAAGGAGAGGACCTGAATACACTTGGGAACAAGAATCAGAGATGAAGCGAAAGTATCCCTACTTGTTCCAATAAATCTCGAGGACGAGATTTTAATTAAGGTGGGGAGGATGTAACAACTCTCACCAAAAGTCATATTTCTTATTTTATATTGCCCAATAGGAAACCCTAATTGAGACCCCCAAGTGATACTGCATGACCCCTAAAAATTTCAGAACAATCGGAATCAGGATCCGGGCCCCTAAAACTCAGGGGGGGTATTCCCTAGTCGGTAATATCCTTACAGTTTTACGTGGAAATCGAATTTTAACGAACGGTCAACTCAGCTAAGCTAGTAACAGACGTGGCTACCCTATGCTAAAAGTGACCTCTCGCGCCACGCGAGAGCCTCTCGTGACACGCGGGCCCGCCGTTTTTCCAGTATAAATCCCAGGCATTGGCACTTGAAATTTGGCATTGGTTTGACGTTAAAATTCGATTCATACACTGAGATATCGTCTGATTACTCCAAAAACACACACAGCACGAAATTCTGCCGCGATAACATGGTAATAACTCGATCACTGCTACGATTTAATGTCCGATCGATAAAAACCAATCCAATGGATGTTTAAGTGCTGCTCAAACTTGGGTTATACTTTATCATTCGTCGTAAATTCGATGGATGTTTAAGTATCTCACTTTGTCATTCATTGTGAAGGTTTTGATCTCGTGAGTTGTCGTAAAAGTTGGATTAAAGTTACTAACCTAGTTTTCGTGTGCATTGTTATTTGAATTAGGTTAACAGGCTTATCGGTAGGCTAGACTTTGCCCGTTTAAATCTGCAATGTGAGTCATTCTCTTTTTATCAAACTGCTTTACAAAACCCTAAATGTTTTCAAGGTTATAATTACAGGGATTAAGTCTTTGTAATCTTCAATTACTGCCGGTATGTGGGGTTTTGTAAACATTACTTGTTTCCCGTCACCATTGGACAACGAGTTAGCCAATGGGTGATCTGACCATAGTCACAGATACAGTCGAGTGACAAATACCGATTTGGGGTAATTGGTTGATAAAAACAATGTAATCACCCTTAATACTGTATATTATAACAATGTGTTGTTTTGTGCAAAATGAGTGACTCGCCAGTATTTCCCTGCTGATAAAACCTTTTTAAAACATGTTTCAGGTTATCTGCTGTGATCAAGGAAAAAGTGACACATAGCACTGCAAGCTTGAAGAAGTGGCTTAATAAAATAAAGAAACATGTTTTTGTAAAAGTGGGATTTCCCAGCGAAATTCCCTTATTGTAAATTACGGGGTTTGTCCCTAATTATGAAATAAAATAATCAGGCATTTTCAAGTTTTAACGATCCTGTTAATAATTCCGCTGCCAAATTAAATAAATACCACGGGATTTCTGTCCCGCGGCTCCGGGACCGGGTTAAACCGGGCCGGGGGCCGTGACATCTAACGTGCTCGACTGTGGGATTTTTGCAATGAAGCATATGGAAACATACATGGGGGATATAGCTTGTTGGAGAAGTGGTTTGGCAAAAGAAGATGCCCCAAATCAACTCCAGCAAAGACAGCCAAATGAACTAAGGGTAAAATACATTGGAAAAATCATGCTTCATAGCGAAAATGAAAACATAAAACTATTGACAAGTTGTCTAAAAACATTCATGGCTTTAGGGGGACAAAAAAATACGTGAATTGTTTGACAAAGCAGACGAGAGAATAGCATAAAGAATGGAAGCTTTTGTAGATTAGCTAAACGCCATGGATTTTAATGTTGACTATTGTGTTTTACTCTTTAAATTATTACATCTACATGTTTGGTTGTGTGATCTTCTATGTATTTGTGCAAATCAAAGAAAACACCATGATTAGAATAATTAACAAATAGTAATCATTTAAAACATAAACAACATTAAAAAAGGGTTAAAAAACTAAATTAAAACAAGTAGAATACACAAAAACGCCATATCTATTGGATATCAATAAAACGTCATTAAAACATAAACGACATTCTTAAAAAAATTCTTTTTAAAAAAACGCTATGTAAAACTAGCATAAAGATGAAAACGCCATTAAAACATAAACGCCATTGTTAAAAAAATATTTTTTTTTAAAACGCCATGTAAAACTAGCATAAAGATGAAAACGCCATTAAAACATAAACGCCATTCGTAAAAAATATATTTTAAAAAAAACGCCATGTAAAACTAGCATAAAGACGAAAACGCCATTTATATTTAATTTTTTTGGACAAAGGAATCATAACGCCATTTTTTAGCGGGAAGTAGACAATGACAATCGTACCGCCGCATAACAATTAGCGCTCCCTGCCACGTGTTGGGCCAGGATCCGTTCTCACCGTTCTCACACTTTTCACCGTTCTCTCCTGATCCCGTTTCTATATATATATATATATATATATATAGGATTAGGTTCAAACGTGAACAAAATCCTAAGAGTGAACTGCGTGAACTGATCTGGGCCCTTGATTTTTATGATCTTGAGATTAAAGTGAGTGGCATGATGGTAATTATTTGGTTAATTTTTTCCATTTAATTAAATACAAAAAGGGTATATGTGTAATTTCAATCTTAAATTGATTGCATAAATCTCTCACAAATCAAGTAATCAATTATCCTATTCATTTTGTCAAAACCCTACCCCCAAAAATTCCCAGCGGCCGTGGATATCACCAGCGGCGACGACGCTGACGTACAGCAGGAATCTCTAAGAAGAAGACAACCGAGAAGTAACTATGCATTCCACATGAAACCGGGCGGTGACGCAGACGTACGTAATTCATGATTGAGCCCTAGATCAATCGTTCGCGAACATAGAGGAAAAACGGATGAAGAAGAGTGCTGCTGATTCTGGGATTATGAGCAGTGATGCTTTTACTCCTCGGAGTTTGAATCAAAATCTCCATCGAAGTAAGTTGATCTCTTTAATTCAATCGTTTTTCTCTAGCTTTTTGGTCACAAAAAATTCAAATTACCCAATAAATAGAACTAATTGGATGAAATTCCAAGGAACTAGTGATGTGATGGCCTTCAGCTGTGGATTGGTAACAATATAGTTCACGTGCAGTGGCGCTTATCTACAAATAGAGATAATGCAGGTGATTTGGTTCATTTTACATATTATTTAATGTAGTTTTTTAATTGCAATTTAATAATTTGGATTTTTAGTTGTTGACTAATTCAACATTGTAATTTTTGTTAATTTTGCAATCACGGCACGCACATACAAGTGTTGATTCAATGTTGGAGGCCTTGTAGCGATCAACTTTAGTACGTACAGGTGAGGGAGAACACGTTGATTTTGAATTCGTTACGGAGATTAGTTACGGACGGAGAGGCGTACGATAGCAGAGGCACAGCAGTTCCGGCGTACGATAGCAGAGCATCAGCGCCTGCGGCGTACGATAGCAGAGGCACGGCGGGTCCGGCTTGTGAAAGCGTTGCCGGTGGGGTGGAAAGTGTTGCTGTCGTTACGCCCTCGGGTTCACAGCCGTCGATTTATTGCCGGATATTTTCCAGGTAGTTTTTCTATTGACATGTGTACTCTGTTTATGTAAATTGGGTATACACTTGTGTGTCATAGTAGTTAAGTGATATTTCAAAAACTTATCGTAGTAGTTAAAGTTGGTAATGTATTGTAATTTGATTTTAAACGCAGAAAGACATTTTCTCCAAATACTTGAAATCAGTGAATCATCCGAAATGTGGGCAATTTGAAGGAATAATACCGGATAGGTTGCTGTGAAAAAGTATGCTGTGAAGATTGTTGTGAAGAAGTATGATGTCAAGATTTTGTGCTCCCATGCTAACACGGTCCGCGATGAAGTAATGGCTGAATGCGATGTACACATGTGTATTCTGATTTTGCTCTGTTTAAATGCGATGTAAACATGTGTATTCTGAGTTTACCCTCTTTTTAATGCGATGTACACATGTGTATATCGTCTGTTTTTGTGATATCTCAGATTTTTTTTGTATTGAATGTTGATGTACACCTGTGAATTACTATACACATATGTACGATGCTGAGTACACATGTGTACTGTTCTATTTATATCCAAGTACACATGTGTATACCGTTGAAATATGAAGGTTACGTGGATCTTAAAAATCAAAATTTGAATTCTGGTGATGAAATCTGAAATAAAAATTAAAATTGAAATCTGGTGATTTGTTGTTTGTTTTGATAATTATCTTATTAATAAATAAAACATAATGTGGATAATGAATTTAAATTAGGAAAGATATAACTTAATTCAATTATTAAAATAATGATTGAAATCTAATTTTTATTTAATTACAATCCTACCCTTTACAACTAAAAAGGAAATCAAGGGTCCAGATCTGTTCACGCAGTTCACTCTTGGGAGGTTGTTCACGCTGGAACCCTACCCTATATATATATATATATATATATATATATATATATATATATATTACCACTATAGTCTTGGAACACTAAAGATTGGGAAAAGAAGTCCAAAGCAGGGAGAGAAAACCGGAAGAATGACTTATGTCGTCATACAGGCGGGTCCAAAGGGTTTGACGAACACTGTCGCAACTTGGTAAGCTAATTGTATTCTTACTTTTAGAAACCTATATGAACACTTAAAACTTATAAATTACATTGCATCTTTTTATGTAGGAAAAAATAAAGGGTAAAAAGGTTGGATTCGCGGAAGTATTACTTCATACCCACGCCACCAAAGAGTGTAAAAAGAGATTAAATGATAGGGAGATAAATGCAAATGACTATGATAAGTTAGAGTTTGTTACCGATCGTTCAAAAAGTTCATACGTAAGTTATCTTTTATCATTTATTTATAATTGTTGTATCATCTTT
Organism: Helianthus tuberosus; assembly: GCA_030545235.1. Classification (NCBI taxonomy): domain Eukaryota; kingdom Viridiplantae; phylum Streptophyta; class Magnoliopsida; order Asterales; family Asteraceae; genus Helianthus; species Helianthus tuberosus. The sequence goes on along the minus strand of JARYGA010040987.1, from coordinate 15,325 downwards.
TAGTACAATATCAAGCCATTTGTTTTGATAAATTGTAGGTCTCCTACATGAAAAAACTTGAAAATATGTATGGGAACACGGATTGCGATGATATGGAAGTGTGGGAGAGTCTGCATCCCGAGTGTCAGGGTCATCAGTTGTTTGGGGTAGGATCTTCTAATCCACATTTTGTGTTGACCGGAACAACATCTTCCACAACTAGTGTGTCAGATACCTGACAATCTCATGAGGTAGTGTTACTATTATTATTGTTTAGCCAATGTTGTTCCGGGCTAGTCGAACCGGTTTAGGGAACCATTGTTTTTAGACATTGCAAAGAATGTATCTGTATGTATGTGTGTGTTCTGAATAATTTATGTAATTGTGTGTAGGAATGATTATTGTATGTGTGTTCTAAATGAATGTATACTAGAATTAACACAATTTAAATATATGAAGTGGTGATGGTTGTAAACACAAATTTATGGATCATAAAGGTTTTTAAGCTTTAATCAAGCTGAGTGACAATGTTAGGTAGGGAGATCAGGTTTTCATTGGTGGGGGTGTTTTTCACATTTAGGCTATTCAATAGAATGTTTCATCTTTTACATTTTTTTTACATTCAGGTTGTTATTAAGATTCCTAGGTACATATGATGGTAGATTAGATTAAGCAATCTTCTATGTTTGCAAACCCTTGTTCAGTTGTGGTAAATGCTTAATGTGTTGCTTATGTATATTCATCATTTATTTTCTATTATATAATGACATCAAGTTTATGATAAAAATGGGTAGGTGATCACAAAGATTTGTTGTTGATATTTAATAGTATTTATTATGTATGTATATATATACATAATGTAACACCCTGAAAATATAGATATTATATTATAAATTAAATGTCAGTTATGGTCAAGATAAAACAACTAGGAGTAAATAACCTAGTTAATCCTAAATCTTGAAATAATAGAAAAACTTGGTTAAAATACCCTTTATAAAAACTTGGGTAAAGTTGAGGGACTAAAATGGGAAATGAATTTTATTTATTAAAAACCAAAACACACACCATTGTGTGTGTTCTGGTCGTACAAAACACAGGAGCCAAGAAGAGCTCTCAAGCTCAAACCCTAGTCTTGCAAAATTGACCAAATCAAGAAGGAAATTCAAGTCTAAATCGAAAATTGAGCTCAAATTAGTGATCACCCAAGTGAAGGGACACTAGGTATGTCGAATTTCATTTTCTAGTTACATTTTGAATTCTTGATGAACATATGAAATCGAAAATTTAGCTTGCATGATTGATGCTTGGATGAAATTAGGGTGAAATCATGTCTAGGAGCAAACCCTAGTCAATAATTTGTTGAATTAGTGTTCATAGATATGAGATTCATAACCATCCATTTATGTATTAAATGGGTTTTGTAGAAATATGTTGAAAACTAGAATTATGATTATCAATCTAGTGTTATTTGAGCTCCATGAAGTAAGTCTAGAATGTTGATGTGTAAATTAGGCATATGAACTTAAGGAGGATGTTTAAAAGTGGCTAAATAACTAGTCATGAAACTTGATTGTTGATTTTGTAAAATTATGCCCTTTAGGTGTTTGTTAAAACGCCTAAAAGAAAGCTAAATGTTGAGATTTTGAACAAAAACGCATACTAGTATGTTATGGAGAATTATGCGTTATATGGTATGATTAGAGTTCTAAACGAATGGTTGGTTGAACTCTATAGGCAAAGGAATCGAATCCCCAAGCGGACAAGCCGAAGCGGATACGCGCTTGAAAGGAAAGCTCTAAGGTACGTAACTTATAGTTTCGTTACATTATGCAAAAACATTGGTCATAGTTATGATAATGGTGTTGCAGTGTAATATATAAGTTTGGTATGTCATTGAAGTGACGAAGCTCACTCGACAAGCAAACGGGTCAAAATAATGGTTAGAATTAGTTTTGGTATGTCATCGAAGTGATGGTTTTCACTCGATAACCAAACAGGTCATGTTGGAAATCAAAACATGCTAACCGGTGATGGGAGCTTGGAAAGTAAGTTAGCGAGCCCGGTTAATGGGACATAATTATTGTTGACTAATCCGTAAAAAGAATATGAAAGGTTCGCGTCACTATGTTCGAACCTCATAAATGGATAAAGGAAACTATGCGTAAACCTAGTAATGGTAGCGTGAACTAGTTGTAAAGCAAGCCCGGAGAATGGGGCATTTGTATGGGAAGTAACCTATGTGGCGAGGAAGCAAATGGTTTGGGTATATTCACCTAAATATATCTAACATGTCAAAATAAACTTTACGCAAGCCGGTGACGGAAGCGTAAGTGAGAAAAAGTTAGAAATTTAAATTAATAATTTAACACAATATTGTAGATAATCAAATTACGATCGCGTGGAATCAAAAATGAAGGAAAACGGACTTGTAACGAAAAAGTTATGAGGATTTAAGCGAAAACAAGAAGATAAAGAAAGCTGCAGCTGGGCCAACCGTAGGCTACGGTTCAGAGCCGTAGCTTACAGTCCAGCATTTCTATTTTTAAGTTGGGCCAACCGTAGGCTACAGTTCAGAGCCATAGCTTACGGTCCACAAGTTCTGTTATTGGACATTAATGTATACCGTAGGCTACGGCTGGCAAACCGTAACCTACGACAGGTTTTGAAGCAAAAATTTGATTTCGTTTGTTTGATGGTTTTGAGCTTTCGGGTCCGTTTAGACGGGTTCTAAGGTCTCAATTACTAACGTTTGTAATAAATTTATAATGTAGGTGTGTTTAAACTTAGAATGGGTGAAGATCAAGCGACGAACATGAACCGAACACACGTTAAATGAAGCTTCCGCATTAAATCTTGTTTTGTTTTGTTAAAAGTGAATTATGTAAACACTTGCAACTATGTTTTTGGAATGTTTGAAACATGTGGGAATGTTGGCATGACAAGTTTTTGTAAAGTCACATTTTAATATTAAAATGTGTATTTTAATGTTGTAATCGTGTAAATTTCCAATCGGGTCTTACAAGTTGGTAATCAGAGCTCAAGGTTGTTGACAAAGTGTGTTCGGTTTGAAGTTTGATCAAACATCCGGTAAGAATTAATTATTTGAGTAGATTGTAACAAAACAATAGGAGAAAGGAATATGAATCGATGTGCATGGGAAGAGTGTGTTATTATGCTCAAACCCGGAAAGTGCACTAAACATCAAATGGTTTAAGCAAGTTGTGAACTTGGCAAAACCGAAATGAAAGATGCAAATGATAATGAAATGAAATGTTTAACAATTGATGTAAACGTTTCAGATTCATAATGTTGAGTAGTGGAAATGATGATGATACGCTGCTGGCTGTCACCGAACAAATGAGAGGAGTAATTGCCGAAGAGGTTGGAAAGGCAATAGAAAATAGTTCATCCGAATTCATAGACAAAATCTAGAATACGATACTATCGGTCGTTGACGAACAGATAAGAAGGTTAGAGGAAAGCTTCAACCAAACGAAAGACAAGCAAGTTGAGAGAAAGGCTTGTCCTTACAACAAATTCATGGCTTGTAAACCTCTGATTTACAAAGGGGAGGTCGATCTGATAATATGTCAACGATGGTTGAGTGACATCGAAGGGGTTTTTGAAAGAACCTATTGTGACGAAAGCGATTTCGTAGCTTACGGAACGGGTCAACTAAGAAGTCAAGCGAAAGACTGGTGGGATAATAGGAAAAAGCAGCTTGGGGTAGAAGCAGTAAAGAACGTGACATGAGATGAGTTTAAGGCACCGTTCCTTAAACATCACAGTCCCAATGCGGTTATTAACAGAATCAAGAAAGAACAAAAGATATATTACTATTACAGTATGTTGAGTGCTGAATATCAGGAGTTCATAACTCCCTCAAAATATGAGACTCTCACCGAGATCATAAATACTGCTCGGGAACGAGAGATTGAGCTGAAAAAAAAAACAAGTTGAGCGGGGTGAACGAAGGGCATAAGATGTTAATCCAAGCCCTAAAAAGAAAGCACGAACGACTGAGTCGGCAATGAAGTCGGATGTGAAAGGCGGGTCGCCAAGTTGTAAAATCTGCGGGAAAGGTTATAAGGGCAAGTGTCGCTTCAAGGATAAACCTTGCCCTATTTGCCAGAAAACGGGACATGCAGCTTTGATATGCCCGGATAAAGTGTCAGTTTGCTACAAGTGTTATCGACAGGGTCACAAGAAGTCTGAGTGCCCGGAACTAGTGGGAAAGAAAGATGTGCAAGACACGAAAGTTGAAGCCCCGAAATCGAAGGCCAGATCATTCCATCTGACTGCAGTAGAAGCAAAGATAGAACCCGATGTGGTCTCAGGTATATTTGCTGTAAACTCGATTCCCGCACGTGTATTGTTTGATACGGGTACGAATAAATCCTTTATTTCACATGGATTTATTCGACATCCTTCATTTGTACTTACAAAGTTACCTATGCCTTTAGAAGTAGAGATAGGTAATAACAAGAGCTTCATTGTTTGTGATGTATGTCAAAACTGCAAATGGAGTATCGATGATGAAGAATACTCAATAGACCTAATTCCGATGTCAATGGGAGAATTCCAAGTGATCGTGGGAATGGATTGGTTGTCACGACATCACGCAAAAGTAGTATGCTTTCGTAAGGAGATAAAACTAACATCTCCGAGCGTAAAGCATGTTACCATTTATGGAGAAAAAGGGGGAAATCCCGTGGTGTGTTCGATGTTAGAAGCTCAAAAGCTCATAAGGCGTGGATGTAAAGCGTTCATGATATATGCATACAAACCGGAGAAAGAGTCGCTGAAGATTGGAGACGTACCGGTGGTACGTGATTATGAAGATGTGTTTCCAGATGACTTACCTGGAATACCGCCAGAACAGGAAGTGGAATTTGGAATCGAACTGGTTCCAGGTGCAAAACCTATAGCTAAGGCGCTGTATCGGCTCACACCATCAGAGCTACAAGAGTTGATGTCTCAGGTTCAAAACTTGCTCGACAAGGGGTTTATAAGGCCGAGTGTGTCTCCATGGGATGCACTGGTATTGTTTGTGAAGAAGAAAGATGGGAGCATGCGTATGTGTATCGATTACTGTCGCAACCCCCGGCCCCTATCTCCTGGGAACGGGCGGTCGCGAGCCAGTATCAGTGGTATCGGTGTTTATTATTTTGGCAGCGGAATTTTCATCAGGACCGTAGTTAGGAAATATTTTATCAGAGTAAAATACCACATTTTTATAATAATAAACACATGGGTAAAACCCAAGTTTATTTTACAACATTATTTATTGGGATAAACCCTATTTTATTGAAATAAAACATCTTCTTTATTTAGGTAACTTTTATAGCCACATTTTTTCCAAGCCTTCAGTGCTGTCCAGCTGGCTTCTATTTTGCTTTCACATTTTGTTACCTGAAACGCATTTTAAAAAATTTGTCAGTGGAAATACTGGTGAGTGAATCCCAGTTTAATCAAAACAGGTTTTATCATTTTACAGTATTGAGGGCGATCTCGCAATTATATTTATTTCCAATTCTTACTTTAATTACCACCCAAGGCACTGTCAATCCTGACTTGTGGTCATGTTACTACTCACAGTGTAGTAACAAATTTTGTATACAAAACCCCAATATATCGACGATAATTGTAGAATTACAAATACTCAATCACTGTTAATTATAATGTAAAACAATTGAGGTTTTGTAAAAGCAGTTTGCAAAAAGGTTTACAAAAAGGAGATTACTCAAATTGCTAATTTAGGTATTTTCCTTGTGACTTCCTAGTTATAATCTATTAATTAAACAATGCATACGCGTTAGTATAATAACCCAATTTACATTAGTTATACCCTCCCCGAGACAGAACTCCAACGACTACGTCGGGCAGAGCCTTGACAGTCGTTACGGAGCACCAGATCAATCGGGCAGCGTATCTAATACGTAACCGGGGGTTAAAATACTTACAATGAGGCAGAGCTTCGCTAATTATGGGGGTATTATGCTCGGGAATTACTTATACTATAGAGAAATTGAGAGAGAATTGAAACTTTTGAATGACGGAAATTGAGAGTCGATGGCCTCTATTTATAGTTCTGTTCGTGCACCTTGTCGCGCCCCGCGAGAGCCGAAGACAATGTCTTCGCGGCCTGCGAGACTCCCTAGGGTAGGCCCTAGCTTGGCTGACTCAAAGGGTAGCCTCGACACGAATCGTGCCACGTGGCATCACCAGGTGCCGGCCTGGTGTTGAGCTGTCGCGACCCGCGACTGAGTTACCCAAGGGCTTCGCGCCCCGCGAGGGAGTACTGAATTTCATTTTTATTTAATTTTTATAAAATTAAAGGTATTTAGGGCCTATTCTCACATACGGGATGTATTTTAGGACGTATAGGGACGTCTTAAATATTTTTAGGAGGGTTATTATATCCTCCCCACCTTGTTTTAGAACTCGTCCTCGAGGTCTACTGGAACAGGTGTGGATGTTTCCTCTTCATCTCTGACTCAAGCTCCCAAGTGTAATCTGGTCCTCTCTTGGAATCCCATTTTACTTTGACCAGAACTAATCTCTTATGTTTGAGATTCTTGACTTTCATGTCTTCAATCTGTAGAGGTCTTTCTACAAATTTAAGTTTCTCATTTACCTCTATGTCCTTAAGAGGTACTACTAATGATTCATCGGCTAAGCACTTTTTGAGATTACATACATGAAATACATCATGTATTACTACCATTTCCTCTGGTAGTTGTAGCTGATAAGCTAAAGGTCCTATTCTTCTAATAATCTCAAAAGGTCTAACATACCTGGGGCTTAGCTTTCCCCTCTTGATGAATCTGACTACTCCTTTCCAAGGAGAAACTTTTAATAATACCTTATCTCCTACTTGAAATTCCAACGACTTTCGCCTGTTATCAGCATAACTCTTTTGTTGATCGCGTGCTGCTTTTAGTATTTCCTTGACTTGAATAATTTTGTCTGTTGTTTCTTGTACTATTTCTGGTCCAGGCAATTGTTTTTCTCCAATTTCTGCCCAACAGACTGGGGTTCGGCACTTTCATCCATAAAGTGCTTCAAATGGTGCAGCATTGATACTGGTATGATAGCTGTTATTGTAAGAAAATTCTAACAATGGAAGATGATCATCTCAATTTCCTCCGAAATCAATTACACAAGCTCTAAGCATATCTTCCATTGTCTGAATTATCCTTTCGCTTTGTCCATTCGTTTGAGGATGATAAGCGGTGCTTAGATTTAACTTGGTTTCCATTGCTTTTTGGAAACTAGTCCAAAAATGAGAAGTAAAACGACAATCTCTATCAGAAACAATAGACAAAGGAATACCATGTAATGAAACTATTTCATTTACATACAACTTGGCTAATTGTTCCATACTAAAGGTTTCTTTTATTGGTAAGAAATGAGCAGACTTGGTTAACCTATCTACAATCACTCAGATTGTATCATTTCCTTTTCTTGTCTTGGGTAATTTGGTAACAAAGTCCATTGTTATCAATTCCCATTTCCAAACAGGCATTTCTAACCGCTGCAACAAGCCTGAGGGTTTCTGATGCTCAGCTTTAACTTGAGAACAAGTTAGACACTTGGCAACATAAGTTGCTATATCCTTTTTCATTCCTATCCACCAGAAATTCTTTCTTAAGTCTTGATACATCTTATCACTTCCAGGATGTATCGTATACTTAGACTTATGAGCTTCATCTAAAATTCGGTGACGTATAGGGCTGTAAACAAACCGAACGTTCAGCAAACAGTTCGTGAACCGTTCGGTGGGAAGTTCATTTATGTTCATTCGATTAGCTTAACGAACAAACATGAACACAAAATTTCGTTCGGTAATATGTTCGTTTGATTATCTTAAAAAAAATAATAATAAATCTTTTATCTAAAGATATTGAAAACTTGAAACCCTATTTTTTCTAAGTTAGTTAAAATTTGGACATTCTAAGACATTTTTGGGCATAATTATGTCTAAGTTAGTTAAACTTTATTCATCATTTGGTGGTGTGGTAGACTTCTTGTGTTTTGATTTATCATTTGGTGGTTGTATTTAAGTACTTATATCTAATGTTTAAGGATAACAATGTTTTCATTTTTTTATTTTCAAGTTAAACGTTCGTTTGCGTTCATTTTTATTTGTTTGTGTTCGTTTGTGTTCAGACCAGTGTTCACAAACTATTCGTGAACAATTGAATTTCCTTAATGAACGAACATGAACATAAACCTATGTTCGGTATGCGTTCGTGAACAGTTCACGAACATGTTAATTAACGAACATGAACATGGCCTTGTTCATGTTCGTTCGGTTCATTTACAGCCCTAGTGACGTAAGTTTCCTTGTTTGGGTATCCACATCCTTTTCTTATGGAATCTCCAAATTCCATCTGTTCCTTTTTCTAATTCCTTAATCATTCCTTTCAATTTTTCAGTATCGTCCTTGATTACTGATTCTTGTGCTTCTCTAATTTGCTCATTTAAATCTATCTGCAGATTTAATTTAAGAGAACGTACTTTTCTTGGCTTTTCATGATACTTCCGACTTAAAGCATCAGCTACTACATTAGCTTTTCCTGCATGATACTGGATATTACAATCACAATCACAATACCTAAGAATCTCCATCCAGCGTCTTTGTCTCATGTTTAACTCTTTTTGCCCAAAAATGTACCTTAAACTATTATGATCAATGAAGACAACAAATTTATTTCCATATAAATAGTGTCTCCAAATCTTAAGGGCAAAAATTATGGCTCCTAACTCTAAATCATGGGTTGAATAATTCTCTTCATGATTCTTAAGTTGTCTAGATACATAGGCTATAACCTTTTGACGTTGCATCAACACACATCTATAACCTAACTTAGAAGCATCACAATAGACTTCAAAGTGTTCAGTTCCTTCTGGTAACGCTAATATGGGTGCGTTGGTTAATCTTTGCTTAAGAATTCTAAAGGCTTCTTCCTGTTTTGGTCCCCATTCAAACTTAACAGATTTACAAGTTAATTTGGTTAAGGGAATGGCTATTCTAGAAAAATATTTGATAAACCGTCTATAATAACCTGCTAGTCCTAGAAAACTTCTTACCTCCGTTGGTGATTCAGGGACTTTCCATTTAGAAATTGCTTCAATCTTTGTGGAATCCACATGAATCCCTTCATGATTAACTAAATGTCCAAGGAATTGCACTTCTTCTAACCAAAATTCGCATTTTGAAAATTTAGCATAAAGCTTTTCCTTTCTCAGCAAATTTAGGAGTGCATGCAAATGCGCTGCATGTTCCTCTTTATTCTTAGAGTAAATGAGCATATCATCTATAAAGACAATTATGAATTTGTCCAGATATGGTTTACATATTCTGTTCATCATGTCCATAAATGTGGCTGAGGCATTGGTTAAACCAAATAGCATGACGGTAAATTCATAATGGCCATACCTTGTTCTGAAGGCGGTCTTAGGAATGTTCTCTTCCTGTACCTTTAATTGATGATATCCCGAGCGTAAATCGATTTTTGAGAAAAATGGAGCTCCTTGTAATTGATCAAACAGATCATCGATTCTCGATAATGGGTACCGATTTTTAATCTCGGTAATTAATGCCCATACGCATTGACCCGTCTTTCTTTTTGACGAACAAGATCGGTGCTCCCTAAGGTGATGAACTTGGCTGTATGAATCCTTTCTCCAGAAGTTCGTCCAATTGTTTCTTCAGTTCTTGCATCTCTGCTGGCGCCAAACAATAAGGTGCTTTGGCAATTGGTGCTGTCCCTGGTAGCAGGTGAATTCTGAATTCAACTTCCCTATCTGGCGGTAGTCCTGGTAATTCTTCTGGAAAAACATCTGAGAATTGAGATACTACAGGAATATCTTTCAATTCTTTTCCTTTAGTGTTAATGATTATGGAAATCATATATACTACGGATCCTTTCCTTACACAACTTGCAGTTTTCATCACAGAGATGAATTTTGCGGATCGAGATGGTTTATTTCCTTTAATTGTGATCTTTTCACCCTTTTGTGAACTTATTTGGATTGACTTTTGATCACATAGAATACTGGCTTTATGGGATACTAACCAATCCATTCCTAATACGATATCAAATCCAGCCAGATTCATTGGGTAAAGATTTGTAGTAAAAGTATGGTTTAGAATTTCTATTCTAGCTCCCTGCAAGATTTCAGTGATCTGAATGGATTCCCCATTTGTTGTTTCTACTAGACATTCTTGTTGGAGTTTAGTTAATGGTTGATTGAGAATTTTGCAAAATGAAGTATTAATAAAACTTTGGTTCGCACCAGAGTCAAATAATACTTTAGCAAAAATATCATTAACTAAAAACGTACCGGCAATCACATCCGGAATCATCTTTGCTTCTTCGGCTGTCAGAACAAATGCCCTAGCATTCTTAGCAGTCTTGTTGTTCATGGGTAGAGTTAGTTTCGGACAGTTCGGCTTGATATGTCCCTTTTCTCCACAATTGAAGCATACTCCGTTACTGGGTTTCTTCCTACAGTCTTCCTCTTTATGTCGTGGTATTTTGCAGAAATTGCAGTAGGTGGAGCATCTTCCTGAATGATTCTTCTTGCAAGCCTTACAATAAGGTGCAGAAGTAGAACCTACATTCTTCCCACGGTTGGAATTTCCGTAGCGAAATTCCTGGGTAAGTTTCTGAGCTAGGCTCTTCCTCTGGTTCTCTTCTTGTGTAAGTACTAGTTCATCAGTCAAGGTATTTGCTAGTTCTACAGCTGCTTCTATAGTTTACGGTCTAGCTGCCTTGACTACGTGTCTAATTTCACTGATTAATCCCCAGATGTAACGGGAGATTAATACTGGTTCTGGTGAAGCTAGGGTTGGCACTATTCTAGCATATTCGAAGAATACAGTAGTGTAACCCTTACAGTCAACTCCAGTCATTCTAAGATTTAAGAACTTATTAGCTATCTATTCTTTTTCATTAGGAGGACAGAATTTCATTTCAACCAAAGTCTTAAATTCAGTCCATTCCATATTGTAGACTCTATCACTTCCCCTATACTGGAGAATAGTGTTCCACCATTCTAAAGCAGCATTCTTAAACAGATTGGAAGCAAACATGATTTTATCTTCCTCTGCACATTTGCTTATTTTTAAGATTGCCTCAGTCTTTTCTAACCAGCGTAGAGCTGCAATGGCTCCTTCATTGCCCGAGAATTCTATTGGTTTACAGGACCAGAATTCTTTGTAAGAACAACCATAAGACATGGTTCTTCTTCTTTTTGGAATAGGCAATTGAAGTAATGGTCCATTGTTTACGCTGTGACTGGGTTCAGCTGGTGGTCGCTTACTTCCATTTGCAGATTTATTTTCTGCTTCCTTAACATTCTTAATGATATATGGCATAGCATCTATTATTCCTTGTGCTACAATATGTTGGATAGCACTATTATTTATCTGGTTGCCATTATTATCGTTATTCTGGTTTTCCTGATTTGTTGCGTTGTCAATCTGGATTATAAACAATTACCAAGTATTAATATCACAGAGCAATGTTTAATGCGAACAATCACACAACAAGCATATTGATCAAAATCGTCGTGCATTGCGACAGTTACTCTATTTTATTTATTATGCATCTAATACAAATCATAACTGGAATTTAAAATACAATACTAGTATGGATCAGTAGTTATTGGATTATCTATCTTAGTGGATATATATATATATATATAGGGGAAGGTTCAAATGAAAACCACTAGTTATTGTGAAAACTCGAAAACTAATTAAAAAAGCCAAAAAAACATGACAATTTTTTTTTTTGCATAATAATTTTCGCTACTTTTAGTATATAAAAAAAAATTTCAAAAAAAAAAAAAAAAATTTTTTTGTAGTGCACATGTGTAATACTACACATGTGTATTATTACACATGTGTAATACAAAATTTTTTTTTAAATATTTTTTTATATACAAAAACCTGCGATTTTTTATAAAAAAATTGAAAAAAAAAATTTGTGTGTTTTTTTATGTTTTTTATGTTTTTTATTATTTAAACAATCAACAACTTGTATTTAATGCCAACCCAACTTAACCCTAATCCTCCCCCCTATAAATACATCTTAATCTCAGCCTCCCTACCACTTTTGTAACTCTAAAACACTCTCAAAACTCTCTCCAAATCGCAGCTGAGTTCCAGATTCGAGCAGATTCATACCCCTTCACGAAAATGAGCATAACTTCTTCATTTCTTGTCCGATTTAGGCCATTCTTTTTCCTATGTGCTTGGATTGACCTTAGGTTCGATTCCATGGGTTTTTCATGGTAAATAAGTCCATGGAACTCTGACAAAAAGGCTCCAAAGTTCACTGTTCATTTCTGATTTCATCTAATCTTTACTAAACTTGTTCGACTTGAGTCTAACTCATCTCAAACCTATGTCCATATGCTTATAACCAATTCTATGGTTAGTTAGGCTTAAAAACAAGGTTGAGACATTCAAAATCAGAGGTTAAACCTCATATACATTCTGTTTTGTTTAGGGTTTTTAACCCACAAGTAATGTTTAAGTCCAAGACTTGATGTAGGTGTGATTATGGACTAACTTGGGTTGTCCAACATAAAATCCCCACATTACTTGATGATTTCTATTAGAGTAGTTGTTTATATTCTTGTATTATTCATAGTTCATGACCCTCCTTGTATGTTTTTACATCAAGTGTAGTGGTGAACACTTAGAGGTACCTAAATGGAAGACTACTCTTCCTACCTCCCACATGATTTCCATGAAACTTAGAGGTACCTAAATGAAGATTTAATCTTCTACCTCATGCTTGACTATTCGATTTATTAATATATATTACATAACCAATATAATACATAAGTATATTATCCAAATAATCGAATCTTTGATGATGAACTAGTGTTCATATGTCAAGGTACTAGATTACACCATTTAGACTTTGATAACTTGTTGCGATTCTATTGGGGCCTTGTCCCATGAAAACATTTAAACTCCTTAGAGTTTACTAGTGTCAAGACAAGTATCATGTGCGCTAAATGATTACTTTCATATGTTATATTCTTATATTTTAAATTCCGAATCACGACTCTAAACATACCTTGAACTTTAACCCTTATACATTTGATCTCCTAATCTCATTGCTCGTCAACAATTGGATAATCGGAAAGTGTGACACCTGGGTCACTGCGACTATCAAACAAATACCAAGCCAATGAAATATTGTATTTCATACTTGGTATCTGTATAAATATGTGTATCTTTTGCACATATCAACTCTTGTTCGATTTCAAGCTCTAAATCGCTTTCTAGAAGGTTATACGCGCGCTGATGCGTAAATATAACCAGTTTAATGCAACGAACACTCTGGAATAGTGAAATAGGCTTAACATACCTTAAATAACCTTTACATAACTTAGAAATAAGTTTTGAAGGCTTTGGTATGGCAAAATCAAGTTAAATCGCTTACAGGGACTAAATTTGACAAACTGTGAAAGTATGCCAATTTGAACAATAACAGACATTCCGGAACATGACCATAAGTTAAAAATACTATAAATATCCTTTACATAGCTTAGAAATAGGCTTTGAGGGGTTCGGTGTGCTAAAATAAACTTTTGGCTCATTCAGGGACTAAAAGCGTCAAAAAGTGCACAAGTTTGCACTTTCGCGCATAACTTACGTTCTGAATACATCCGGACATACAAAAATTTATGTAAGCACTAAAATATTTTATTTTAGTGTTTGGCATAAGAAAAATCCATTCGTCGCGTCATTTGGATCGTTTTTCGTGCTTATGCGCATTCCGTCGTAATTAAGCGAACATCGCGATCGTACGACCAAACGAACTGACATCCGACATATTTTTGAGCATGTTTCATGTCCACAATGTTTAGGCATCATTTTAGGGCCTTAAAGTTGGCTTAACGAGCCTTAAACATGTCGGAAATGGCCTTTAACACCAACAGGGACCAAAACTGTCATTTTTGAAACTTGGTTTCTGATCAGGACTTCAGGCGGCCCACGTAAACCCAGTGTGATATTTTATGCGGCCCGCATCAGCCTTTCAGATCAGCAAAGGTCAAGTTAACAGCTGTTAACAGCCTTTCAACCCCCCAAAGTCCAATGCCAAGTGTCAAACTCTTGTGGTGGGGGCAAAATGACATACCATAACATTCCGACAAGTGTACGGGTGAGATTCGATCACGTTATTCGATAAACGATCCTAACGGTTGTCCATTTACTATAAATACCCAACCCATTCAACCCCAAAACCCACAAATCTGATCTTAGAAGCTCTAAGTTGAAACCATTGTTTCATACCTGAGCTACTCGGATCAAGATTAGCTTTCGGGGACCCTGGGTAAGTGTTCCTTCGTTCTTTTATTGCTTTTCGAGTCCGAAAGTCAAACTTTGTTTGACTTTCTGCATTGACCAGTTTATGGTCAATGCGAAGTTCGTTTGAACTTCGCAACGTGAGCGTAATCACGATGGTTATAGTCCCTGGTGACTATGCCTACTGATTACCACGTTGTCTAGGGTCGTAAGGTAAGCGATCTAAACAATCGCTTATACTTTCGAACCCGACCCATTTGGTCGATCTTTAGGATCCGACCAAGCACATTAGGTGACCATAGTATATAGGGAATAACCTTCCGAGGTTATACCTTATGGTCGCTTCGTTTAAGTAGTTGTATGATAGGTAGTTTATATGCCTTAGGTAAATTACCAAAATGCCTTTTGACGCCAAAATTCATTTTAAGCATATGTAACATAACTTTTGGTATCTAAACTGATTTAGTAACAATATTAGACATGTTAAGGCATATTTTACTTGTCATAGGACTAGTTAGGCGGTCCAAACGCGTTTCACGCGAACGACGCGTTAAAGTAGCATAAGCTACCTAAACGGGTCGTAATGGGTCGTAAGCACTTAGGTCAGGTTTCATTTAGTATGTAGGCTTTGTTAAACCATACTACATGAGTTTCCATATTCGTTTGGTTTACGAACCCTCATGCTATCCGATCCTCCGATTTAGGTCCGGTTTATTAACATAGTTACCTATATTAGGTGCCGTTTGATTCCGTGATCTCTAGCATTGCTTGGTGGTTATCTTAGGACTTCTGAGCAATCTCAAGTGAGTACATAAAACCCCATCTTTTAAATGTTTTCAAGGTGTTTATGTGAGTACATAGAACCCCATCTTTTAAATGTTTTCAAGGTGTTTATGTGAGTACATAGACCCCTCTTTTACTGTTTTCCAAACTGTTTTGGGGTGAAACACATGTGCCTACTTGTTACTTTCATGCTTTCCTGTTTTCACTTCATATACTTGCTATGTT
>JARYGA010040986.1:0-60748 GCA_030545235.1 Helianthus tuberosus | reverse complement strand
CCAGGGAAGTTAGATGATACAATTTAAACCGAGTCTGGATGAAACAGCATCCGGATACCACCCATTGTGAGTCTTTCTGATTAGTAATGTTACAGTATACGAATTCAACCGAGTGTGGATGATATATGAACGCAGCCGACTCTGGATTCTATACGATTCGTAAAACAACCATTCTGAATCTCGCAAGCCAGGGATGTTGAATGATCCAAATTAAACCGAGTCTGGATGAAAAAGAATCCGGATACCACCCATTGTGAGTCCTTCTGATTAGTGATGTTACAGGATCTGAATATGTATGTTATCCTAATGTAGCCGACTCTAGATGCTATACGTTTCGTAAAACAACTATTCTGAATCTCGTAAGCCAGGGAGGTTGAATGATCCAAATTAAACCGAGTCTGGATGAATAAGAATCCGGATACCACCCATTGTGAGTCCTTCTGATTAGTGATGTTACAGGATCTGAATATGTATGTTATCCTAATGTAGCCGACTCTAGATGCTATACGTTTCGTAAAACAACTATTCTGAATCTCGTAAGTTAGGGAGGTTGAATGATCCAAATTAAACCGAGTCTGGATGAAAAAGAATCCGGATACCACCCATTGTGAGTCCTTCTGATTAGTGATGTTACAGGATACGAATTCAACTGTGTATGGATGCACTATGAATGTAGCTGACTCTGTATGCTATACATTTCGTAAAACAACCATTCTGAATCTCGCTAGCTAGGGAGGTTGAGTGATACAAATTAACCGAGTCTGGATGAAACAGAATCCGGATACCACCCAGTGTGAGTCATTCTCATTAGTGATGTTACAGGATACAAATTCAACCGTGTATGAATGCTATCTTATTGTAGCTGACTCTGTATGCTATACGATTCGTGAAACAACTATTCTGAATCTCGCAAGCCAGGGAAGTTGAATGTTCCAAATTAAGCTGAGTCTGGGTGTAATAGCATCTGAATACCACCCATTGGGAGTCCTTCTCATTAGTGATGTTACAGGAAAGAATACAACTGAGTATGGATGCAATCTCAATGTAGCCGACTCTGTATGCTATACGAATCGTAAAACAACTATTCTGAATCTCGTAAGCCAGGGAAGTTGAATGATCCAAATTAAACCGAGTCTGGATGAAACAGAATCCGGATACCACCCATTGGGAGTCCTTCTGATTAGTGATGTTACAGGATCCGAATTCAACCGAATATGGATGTTACCTGAATGTAGCCGACTCTAGATGCTATATGTTTTGTAAAACAACTATTCTGAATCTCGCAAGCCTTGGAAGTTGAATGATACAAATTAAACCGAGTCTCGATGAAACGGCATCCGGATACCAGCCATTCTGAGTCCTTCTGATTAGTAATGTTACAGTATACGAATTCAACCGAGTATGGATGATATATGAACGTAGCCGACTTTGGATTCTATACGATTCCTAAAATATCCATTCTGAATCTCGCAAGGTAGGGAAGTTGAATGATCCAAATAAAACCGAGTCTGGATGAAACAGAATCCGGATACCACCCATTGTTAGTTCTTCTGATAAGTGATGTTACAGGACACGAATTCAACCAAATATGGATGCTATCTGAATGTAGCTGACTCTAGATTCTATACGATTCAAAAAACAACTATTCCGAATCTCGCAAGCCAGGGAAGTTGAATGATCCAAATTAAACCGAGTCTGGATGAAACAGAATCCTGATACCACCCATTGTGAGTCCTTCTGATTAGTGATGTTACAGGATACGAATTCAACTGAGTATGGATGCAATCTGAATGTAGCCGACTCTATATGCTATACGATTCGTAAAACAACCATTCTGAATCTCGTTAGCTAGGGAAGTTGAATGATCCAAAATTAAAACAAGTCAGTATGAAACAGAATCCGGATACCACCCATTGTGAGTCCTTATGATTAGTGATGTTAAAGGAAAGAATACAACTGAGGTTGGATGCAATCTGAATGTAGCCGACTCTGTATGCTATACGAATCGTAAAACAACTATTCTGAATCTCGTAAGCCAGGGAAGTTAAATGATCCAAATTAAACCGAGTCTGGATGAAAAAGAATCCGGATACCACCCATTGTGAGTCCTTCTGATTAGTGATGTTACAGGATCTGAATATGTATGTTATCCTAATGTAGCCGACTCTAGATGCTATACGTTTCGTAAAACAACTATTCTGAATCTCGTAAGCCAGGGAGGTTGAATGATCCAAATTAAACCGAGTCTGGATGAAAAAGAATCCGGATACCACCCATTGTGAGTCCTTCTGATTAGTGATGTTACAGGATCTGAATATGTATGTTATCCTAATGTAGCCGACTCTAGATGCTATACGTTTCGTAAAACAACTATTCTGAATCTCGTAAGTTAGGGAGGTTGAATGATCCAAATTAAACCGAGTCTGGATGAAAAAGAATCCGGATACCACCCATTGTGAGTCCTTCTGATTAGTGATTTTACAGGATACGAATTCAACTGTGTATGGATGCACTATGAATGTAGCTGACTCTGTATGCTATACAATTCGTAAAACAACCATTCTGAATCTCGCTAGCTAGGGAGGTTGAGTGATACAAATTAACCGAGTCTGGGTGAAACAGAATCCGGATACCACCCAGTGTGAGTCATTCTCATTAGTGATGTTACAGGATACAAATTCAACCGTGTATGAATGCTATCTTATTGTAGCTGACTCTGTATGCTATACGATTCATGAAACAACTATTCTGAATCTCGCAAGCCAGGGAAGTTGAATGTTCCAAATTAAGCTGAGTCTGGGTGTAATAGCATCTGAATACCACCCATTGGGAATCCTTCTCATTAGTGATGTTACAGGAAAGAATACAACTGAGTATGGATGCAATCTCAATGTAGCCGACTCTGTATGCTATACGAATCGTAAAACAACTATTCTGAATCTCGTAAGCCAGGGAAGTTGAATGATCCAAATTAAACCGAGTCTGGATGAAACAGAATCCGGATACCACCCATTGGGAGTCCTTCTGATTAGTGATGTTACAGGATCCGAATTCAACCGAATATGGATGTTACCTGAATGTAGCCGACTCTAGATGCTATACGTTTTGTAAAACAACTATTCTGAATCTCGCAAGCCATGGAAGTTGAATGATACAAATTAAACCGAGTCTCGATGAAACGGCATCCGGATACCAGCCATTCTGAGTCCTTCTGATTAGTAATGTTACAGTATACGAATTCAACCGAGTATGGATGATATATGAACGTAGCCGACTTTGGATTCTATACGATTCGTAAAATATCCATTCTGAATCTCGCAAGGTAGGGAAGTTGAATGATCCAAATAAAACCGAGTCTGGATGAAACAGAATCCGGATACCACCCATTGTTAGTTCTTCTGATAAGTGATGTTACAGGACACGAATTCAACCAAATATGGATGCTATCTGAATGTAGCTGACTCTGGATTCTATACGATTCAAAAAACAACTATTCCGAATCTCGCAAGCCAGGGAAGTTGAATGATCCAAATTAAACCGAGTCTGGATGAAACAGAATCCTGATACCACCCATTGTGAGTCCTTCTGATTAGTGATGTTACAGGATACGAATTCAACTGAGTATGGATGCAATCTGAATGTAGCCGACTCTATATGCTATACGATTCGTAAAACAACCATTCTGAATCTCGTTAGCTAGGGAAGTTGAATGATCCAAAATTAAAACGAGTCAGTATGAAACAGAATCCGGATACCACCCATTGTGAGTCCTTATGATTAGTGATGTTAAAGGAAAGAATACAACTGAGGTTGGATGCAATCTGAATGTAGCCGACTCTGTATGCTATACGAATCGTAAAACAACTATTCTGAATCTCGTAAGCCAGGGAAGTTAAATGATCCAAATTAAACCGAGTCTGGATGAAACAGAATCCGGATACCACCCATTATGAGTCCTTCTGATTAGTGATGTTACAGGATCCGAATTCAACCGAATATGGATGTTACCTGAATGTAACCGAATCTAGATGCTATACGTTTTGTAAAACAACTATTCTGAATCTCGCAAGCCATGGAAGTTGAATGATACAACTTAAACCGAGTCTGGATGAAACAACATCCGGATACCAGCCATTCTGAGTCCTTCTGATTAGTAATGTTACAGTATAAGAATTCAACCGAGTATGGATGATATATGAACGTAGCCGACTTTGGATTCTATACGATTCGTAAAATATCCATTCTGAATCTCGCAAGGTAGGGAAGTTGAATGATCCAAATAAAACCGACTCTGGATGAAACAGAATCCGGATACCACCCATTGTGAGTCCTTCTGATTAGTAATGTTATAGGATACGAATTCAACCAAGTGTGGATGCTATCTGAATGTAGATGACTCTGGATGCTATACGATTCGTAAAAAAATTATTTTGAATCTCGCAAGCCAGGGAAGTTGAATGATCCAAATTAAACCGAGTCTGGATGAAAAAGAATCCGGATACCACCCATTGTGAGTCCTTCTGATTAGTGATGTTACAGGATACGAATTCAACTGTGTATGGAAGCACTCTGAATGTAGCCGAATCTGTAAGCTATAGAATTCGTAAAACAACCATTCTGAATCTCGCCAGCTAGGGAGGTTGAATGATACAAATTAAACCGAGTCTGGATGAAACAGAATCCGGATACCACCCATTGTGAGTCCTTTTCATTAGTGATGTTACAGGATCTGAATTCAACCGAGTATGGATGCTATCTTAATGTAGCTGACTCTAGATGCTATACGTTTCGTAAAACAACTATTCTGAATCTCACAAGCCAGGGAAGTTAAATGATACAATTTAAACCGAGTCTGGATGAAACAGCATCAGGATACCACCCATTGTGAGTCCTTCTGATTAGTGATGTTACAGGATCCGAATTCAACCGAATATGGATGTTACCTGAATGTAGCCGACTCTAGATGCTATACATTTTGTAAAACAACTATTCTGATTCTCGCAAGCCATGGGAGTTGAATGATACAAATTAAACAGAGTCTGGATGAAACAGCATCCGGATACCAGCCATTCTGAGTCCTTCTGATTAGTAATGTTACAGTATACGAATTCAACCGAGTATGGATGATATATGAACGTAGCCAACTTTGGATTCTATACGATTCGTAAAATATCCATTCTGAATCTCTCAAGGTAGGGAAGTTGAATGATCCATATAAAACCGTGTCTAGATGAAACAGAATCCGGATACCACCCATTGTTAGTCCTTCTGATAAGTGATGTTACAGGACACGAATTCAACCAAGTATGGATGCTATCTGAATGTAGCTGACTCTGGATTCTATACGATTCAAAAAACAACTATTCTGAATCTCGTAAGCCAGGGAAGTTGAATGATCCAAATTAAACCGAGTATGGATGAAACAGAATCCGGATACCACCCATTATGAGTCCTTCTGATTAGTGATGTTACAGGATACGAATTCAACTGAGTATGGATGTAATCTGAATATAGCCGACTCTATATGCTATACGATTCGTAAAACAACCATTCTGAATCTCGTTAGCAAGGGAAGTTGAATGATCCAAAATTAAAACGAGTCAGTATGAAACAGAATCCGGATACCACCCATTGTGAGTCCTTCTTATTAGTGATGTTAAAGGAAAGAATACAACTGAGGTTGGATGCAATCTGAATGTAGCCGACTCTGTATGCTATACGAATCGTAAAACAACTATTCTGAATCTCGTAAGCCAGGGAAGTTAAATGATCCAAATTAAACCGAGTCTGGATGAAACAGAATCCGGATACTACCCATTGTGAGTCCTTCTGATTAGTGATGTTACAGGATCTGAATTCAACCAAATATGGATGTTACCTGAATGTAGCCGACTCTAGATGCTATACGTTTTGTAAAACAACTATTCTGAATCTCGCAAGCCATGGAAGTTGAATGATACAAATTAAACCGAGTCTGGATGAAACAGCATCCGGATACCAGCCATTCTGAGTCCTTCTGATTAGTAATGTTACAGTATACGAATTCAACCGAATATGGATGATATATGAACGTAGCCGACTTTGGATTCTATTCGATTCGTAAAATATCCATTCTGAATCTCGCAAGGTAGGGAAGTTGAATGATCCAAATAAACCGAGTCTGGATGACACAGAATCCGGATACCACCCATTGTGAGTCCTTCTGATTAGTGATGTTACAGGATACGAATTTAACTGTGTATGGAAGCACTCTGAATGTAGCCGAATCTGTATGCTATAGAATTCGTAAAACAACCATTCTGAATCTCGCTAGCTAGGGAGGTTGAATGATACAAATTAAACCGAGTCTGGATGAAACAGAATCCAGATACCACCCATTGTGAGTCCTTTTCATTAGTGATGTTACAGGATCTGAATTCAACCGAGTATGGATGCTATCTTAATGTAGCTGACTCTAGATGCTATACGTTTCGTAAAACAACTATTCTGAATCTCACAAGCCAGGGAAGTTAAATGATACAATTTAAACCGAGTCTGGATGAAACAGCATCAGGATACCACCCATTGTGAGTCCTTCTGATTAGTGATGTTACAGGATCCGAATTCAACCGAATATGGATGTTACCTGAATGTAGCCGACCCTAGATGCTATACGTTTTGTAAAACAACTATTCTGAATCTCGCAAGCCATGGAAGTTGAATGATACAAATTAAACCGAGTCTGGATGAAACAGCATCCGGATACCAGCCATTCTGAGTCCTTCTGATTAGTAATGTTACAGTATACGAATTCAACCGAGTATGGATGATATATGAACGTAGCCGACTTTGGATTCTATACGATTCGTAAAATATGCATTCTGAATCTCGCAAGGTAGGGAAGTTGAATGATCCAAATAAAACCGAGTCTGGATGAAACTGTCACACCCCGACCACGTGTATCATACAAAACGTGGCGGAAAACGTCGGGGAGTGTTGTAACAGAATTAATTGTTTCATAACCATGGCATACAAAGTTGTATTTTTTATTTATCAACACAAGAGTTTCATTGTTTTAAACCGAAATACAGAGTTTATAACATAATTAAACATAGTCTATCTTCTTTTAAAGTCTCTAAGGCATAGGTCCGCCCTAGTATCATGATCAACATCCTATGGAAAAGCTCCTGAAAACACATGTGAAAATAGGTACGTCAGCATAAAAATGCCTGTGAGATACATAGGTTTTGTGAAAATAGGATTCATGACATATGTTTAAGAAAAATGTTTAGTCATGAACCTTATAATTTGCTTTGTCTTGTAAATCATTTGAAAACGATAAGATCAGATGATATGTATAAGTAAATGTAAGGTTAAATGATTTACCATGTAAAAGTGAGTTTGTATGAAGTAAGATGTTTGTTAACAATGTCTTGTGAAAAGTATGCTATTTGTATAAAATGTTCTATGTCTCAATATTGAAATGATTCAAATAACGTTACGACATGTAATACCATACAAACACTTATATATAGGAAGTACCAGCGGCGTATCCACCATGCTTGTATCATATTACACACGCATCGTTACTTAATCACTTAATCAAACCAAACCAAACAATGTAAGATGTCTATGTCTAAACCAATTATCAAATGTATTGGATAATATGTCAAAGTGTTTATGTCAAGATATAAATCATGTAGTGTAAAACAAATGTCAATCATGTTTATGTGTCAAAGGTAAATCATGTCAAAATGTCTATGTCAAATATCCATGTCAAATGCCTTTGTCAAATGTCTTTGTGTAAAATGTCTATGTCAAAATGTCATGTATGGCAAGTGAAATGTCTCAACTAAACCATATGCACGAAAACAAAGTATTGAAGTAAAACATGGTTTAAATCAATATTATGTCTTGTGGAAAATGCATGCTAATACTGAATATGAACATTTATGTGGTATTGTGAAAATGCATACATCCAAGCCTTGTGACTGTGGTGATAAACCCTTAAACAAATTAAAGGTCTATCTGTCTTATATCATCGAATTCGGTCATTCCTTTCTGTCCCCTTTCCCTGGGATGTCCGGAACGGGAGTTGTCAATTCCTATGGTACCACTACCTACTAACGAACGGCGTGATCATTGTTAATGAATGTATTGTCCCATGTAAACAAACCAATGTCATACCAAAATGTAAGCATGTGAAAACAATGCACTAAGTATGTAATCAAATGAACATACCTAGCATGAAATGTCATGTAAAACGATGTACTAAGTAATGCACACAATGGGCACACCTAGCATGAAATGTCATGTAAAACGATGTACTAAGTAATGCACACAATGGGCACACCTAGCATGAAATGTCATGTAAAACATGTACTATAGTGTACTAACGAACATAGCAGGTATATGATGTGAAAACAGGAAAGCATGAAAGTAACAAGTAGGCACATGTGTTCCACCCCAAAACAGTTTGGAAAACAGTAAAAGAGGGGTCTATGTACTCACTTGATATTGCTCAGATGTCTTAAGATAAACACCAAGTAATGCTAGAGATCTCGGAATCAAACGGCACCTAATATAGGTAACTATGTTAATAAACCGGACCTAAATCGGAAGATCGGGTAGCATGAGGGTTCGTAAACCAAACGAGTGTAGAGACTCGTGTCATTTGGTTTAACAAAGCCTACATACTAAATGAAACCTAACATAATTGTTTACGACCCATTACGACCCGTTTAGGTAGCTTATGCTACTTTAACGCGTCGTTCGCGTGAAACGCGTTCGGACCGCCTAACTAGCCCTATGACAAGTGTTATATGCCTAAACATGTTACATAATCAGTTATGTGACAAAGGTTTAGGTTACATATGCTTAATTACCAATTATACATGAAAAGGGTATTCTGGTAATTTACCTAAGGCATATAAACTACCTATCATACAACTACTTAAACGATGTGACCATAGGGTATAACCTCGGAAGGTTATTCCCTACCTACTATGGTCACCTAATGTATTTGGTCGGATCCTAATGATCGACCAAATGGGTCGGGTTCGAGGTATAAGCGATTTATTAGATCGCTTACCCTACAACCCTAGACAACGTGGTAATCAGTAGGCATAGTCCCAAGGGACTATAACCATCGTGATTACAATCACGTTGCGAAGTTCAAACGAACTTCGCATTGACCATTACTGGTCAACGCTGAAAGTCAAACAAATCTGACTCGAAAAGCAATAAAATAAGGAAAAGAACGAAAGAATACTTACGAAGGGTCCCCGAATGCTAACTTCGATTCAAAAATCTCAGGTATGAAACAATAGTTTCAACTTAGAGTTTCTCAAATCAAAGTTCTTGTGATTTTGAAGCATGGGGGGTGGGGTATTTATAGATTTCGGGTAACCGTTAAGATCGTTTCTTGAATAACGTGATTTAATCTAGTGCGTACACTTGTGAAAATGTTGTGGTAACTAATTTTGGCCACCACAAGTGATTAACATGTGGCACTTGACCTTTGGGAGAGTGTAAGGGCTGTTAAAAACGAGTTTATGCATTTTTTATTTTTTTTTTGTATATTTTTTTGCAGTTTTGCAGTTTTGCAGTTTTGGTTCCTGTGCGCGTATCGTCGTGTTTTGGCACTTCTAACACCCGTCAAGCCCATTTTTAAGCTTCACAAGGATGTTAAAGTATAGGGAACATGAAACATGCTCAAAAATATGCCGGATGTCGGTTCGTTTGTCCGTACGATCGCGATGTTCGGTTAATTTCGACGGTATGCGCATATGCGCGAGAAGTGATCTAAATTGCGTGACGAATGGATTTTTCTCAAGCCAAACACTAAAATAAAATATTTTAGTGCTTACATAAATTTTTAGATGTCCGGATGTATTCAGAACGTAAGTTATGCGCGAAAATGCAAACTTGTGCACTTTTTGACACTTTTAGTCCCTGAATGACACAAAAGTTTATTTTAGCATACCGAACCCCTCAAAGCCTATTTCTAAGCTATGTAAAGGATATTTATGATATGTTTAACTTATGGTCATGTTCCGGAATGTCTGTTACAGTTCAAATTGGCATACTTTCGCAGTTTGTCAACTTTAGTCCCTGTAAGCGAAATTTACTTGTTTTTGCCATACCAAAGCCTTTAAAACTTATTTCTAAGTTATGTAAAGGTTATTTAAGGTATGTTAAGTATATGTTGATGTTCCGGAGTATTTGTCGCATTAAACTGGTTACGTTTTCGCACCAGTTTGCGTATAACTCTCCAGAAAGCGATATAGAGTTTGAAATTAGATAAAAGTCAAAACATGAAAAATGTAAAACACAACCAAACAAACATTGGGATTAAATAACATTGTTTTATTGATAACAGAACTGTTCACAAGGATTACAAACACAGGTGTTACAGTCTCCCCTACTTGTGGAAATTTCGTCCCGAAATTTATTTAGAGGAAACTCGTGGGAAAAGATGTGGATATTTCGCCTTCATTTGATCTTCGCGTTCCCAAGTAAACTCAGGTCCACGTTTAGCTTCCCAGCGAACTTTGACCAAAGGAATGCGCTTGCGTTTAAGCCACTTGACTTCACGTTCCATGATTTCCACTGGTTTCTCAACAAATTTCAGTGTTTTGCCAACACGAATTTCGTCAAGCGGTATGGAGAGGTTCTCATCAGCTGAACACCTCTTGAGATTGGACACGTGAAAAGTTGGATGAACATTTCCAAGTTCAGGAGGTAACTCAAGTCTGTAGGCTACCTTTCCGATTCTTTCGACGATCTTGAATGGTCCAACGTATCTAGGTGCAAGTTTTCCTTTCTTTCCAAATCTGATCACACCTTTCCAAGGTGAGACCTTAAGTAATACTCGATCACCGACTTGAAATTCCAAGGCTTTGCGTTTTGGGTCCGCGTAAATCTTCTGACGGCTCTGAGCTGCCTGAAGGTTATCGCGAACTTTCTTGACCTTATCTGTTGTCTCTAAAATGAGGGCAGGTCCAGTAAGTTGAGCCTCGCCGATCTCATTCCAGCAGACTGGTGAACGACATTTTCGACCATAGAGAGCCTCGAAAGGAGCCATTTTGATGCTGGTGTGATAACTGTTGTTCTAGGAGAATTCAATCAACTTAAGATGTGAATCCCAACTACCACCAAAATCGATCACACAAGCTCTAAGCATATCCTCCAGTGTCTGGATTGTTCTCTCAGATTGACCATCTGTTTGTGGATGATAAGCTGTGCTCAGATTAAGTTGGGTCCCCATAGCAGATTGCATGGTTCTCCAAAAATGAGAAGTGAAACGAGCATCCCTGTCAGAAATGATGTTCAAAGGAACACCATGTCGTGCTACTATTTCATCCACATAGATTTGAGCAAGTCTGTCAGCAGGAAAATCCTCACGGATTGGCAAGAAATGTGTTGACTTTGTAAGACGATCAACGACTACCCAGATGGCATCATGACCTTTCTAAGTGCGTGGAAGTTTGGTAACAAGATCCATAGTAATGTTTTCCCATTTCCAAACTGGGATCTCTGGTTGTACCAATAAACCAGAAGGACGCTGATGTTCAGCCTTAACCTTAAGACAAGTAAGGCATTTTGATACGTATAAGGCAATGTCTTTCTTCATACCAGGCCACCAATACTGAATACGAAGATCCTTATACATCTTATCTGAGCCCGGATGAATAGAATAACGAGACTTATGGGCTTCATCCATAAGCAAGGTACGAAGGTCATCCTGGCTTTGGACCCACAAACGGTCCATGAAGTAATATGATCCATTGTCCTTCAGTTCCAAAGCAGGTGTTATGTGGTAAGGAAATTCCTTATCCATCAAACCTTGTGAAACACAAGATTGTTGAGCTTGAGAAATGCGTGCTTGAATATCGGATCGAGCTTGAATAACAGAATGAACACGTACACAATGAAGCTTAGTACGTTCCTTACGACTCAATGCATCAGCTACGACATTCGCCTTACCGGGATGGTAGCGAATTTCGCAGTCATAGTCGTTTAAAAGCTCAACCCAACGTCGTTGCCTCATGTTGAGTTCTTTCTGATTGAAGATATGCTGAAGACTTTTGTGGTCAGTGAAAACCACACACTTTGTACCGTACAAATAGTGTCTCCAGATCTTTAGAGCGAAAACAACTGCACCCAACTCAAGATCATGAGTGGTGTAGTTCTTCTCATGAATCTTCAACTGCCTCGATGCATAGGCTATGACTTTGTTCCTTTGCATCAGAACACAACCAAGACCCAATTTCGATGCATCACAATACACGACAAAATCATCATCACCTTCAGGCAATGATAGAACAGGCGCATCGCAAAGCTTCTGCTTCAAGTGTTGAAAAGCTTCCTCTTGTTTGTATCCCCAATAAAAGGGCATTTTCTTCTAAGTTAGAGCAGTTAGAGGAACTGCAATCTTCGAGAAGTTTTCTATGAAGCGGCGATAATAACCCGCTAGACCAAGAAAAGAACGAACTTCAGTAGGAGTAGAGGGTGTATCCCAATCCTTAATCGCACTGATCTTGGAGGGATCTACATGAATACCCCGTTCGTTGATAACATGCCCCAAAGATTGAACTTCTTTAAGCCAAAATTCGCACTTGGAGAATTTGGCGAAAAGTTGCTCTTTCTTTAGGAGTTCTAGGGTAAGACGAAGATGTTGCTCGTGATCAGCCCGCGTCTTAGAGTATATCAAGATGTCATCAATAAAAACAATGACGAACTGATCCAAATAAGGTTTGCAGACCCTATTCATTAAGTCCATGAAAACAGCCGGAGCATTAGTCAAACCGAATGGCATGACTGTGAACTCATAATGTCCATAACGAGTACGGAACGCTGTCTTCGGAATATCTTCTTCATGCACCCGAAGCTGATGATATCCAGATCGCAGATCAATCTTTGAAAAATAAGAAGCACCTTGTAACTGATCAAAGAGGTCGTCTATGCGCGGTAGGGGATATCGATTCTTGATGGTAAGCTTGTTAAGCTCACGATAATCGATACACATCCTAAAGGATCCATCCTTCTTCTTGACAAAGAGAACAGGAGCACCCCAAGGTGAAAAACTAGGACGTATAAAACCTTTGTCAGAGAGCTCCTGAAGCTGTTTAGACAACTCTTGCATCTCAGATGGTGCAAGACGATATGGAGCTCTAGCAATGGGGTTGGCACCAGGTACGAGATCAATACGGAACTCGACTTGGCGTGCTGGAGGTAGACCAGGTAAATCTTCAGGGAATACTTCAGAATAATCCCGAACGACAGGAATATCTGAAATAGACTTACCCTTGCCTTTATCTTCTGTAACATGTGCTAAGAAAGCCACATAGTTCTTCCGCAGATATTTCCGAGCTTTAAAACAAGACATGAGTTTGAGACCAACGGTAGGCTTCTCACCTTGAACCTGCAGGATCCCGCCTGACGAAAGCGGCACACGAACAATCTTCTCAGAACAAACTATCTCTGCGCGATGCTTGGATAACCAATCCATTCCAACAATAACGTCGAAGCTTCCAAGTTGCATAGGCGTAAGATCGATTGGAAAAAGATGATCATTAAGGTTCAACTGGCAGTTGTGAAGAACAGAATTAAGAATAATGGGTTCACCACTAGCAACCTCTACTGTCAAAGATTTACTTAGTTTTGTTCTAGACACGCGAAGCATCGGCTCAAAAGACAAAGACACAAAACTCTTGTCGGCACCCGAATCAAAGAGAACAGATGCAGGCTGATCATTAATAAAGAACGTACCGTTCACCACATTATCGTCTGCCTGCGCCTCTTGGGCATTCATGTTAAAAACTCGGCCTCGAGCCGGAGCCTGATTCTGATTCTGGTTCTGGTTTGCTAGCCTTGGGCATCGGTTTCTGTAGTGGGTCAGATCCCCACAGTTATAACAAGCACCAGGTGGGTATTGTGGACGTGCAGCTTGACCCTGTTACTGAGCAAGAGGCTGAGCAACTTGTTGAGCCGGGTTCTGAACTGCGGGATTCTGAGCAGACCGACAAAAATTGGCAAGATGGCCTGACTTCCCACAGTTAGTACAGAAACGGCATGGAAGTTGCGGCTGGTGGTGACTGTTGCATCTATTGCACAAAGGTGCATTCCCTGAATAGGGTTTCTTCACTGGAGGCTGTGCGGGTTGGTTGGGAGCTGCCTGGTTAGCTTGGGCAGTGACAGCATAGTTTTGGGAAGCCTTACGCTTCTTTGCCCTCTTCGATGAACCAGAAACCTTTCCATTCCCGTTTTGACCTTTCTTGCTATCTTCCTTCTCAGCCAACTGTTTCTTGCCCTTGTCACCCTTCCTGTGTAACTTTCCCTTTCTAATCTGCGACTCAGTCAATGTCGCTGATAACTCGATCGCCTGACGGAGTGTGGCAGGTTCACTACCAGTAAGAATGTCTTGTACCGAGTCAGGTAGGCCGTCGATGTATCTTTCGATAGCCTTGTCAAGTGGGGTAACCATTGTCGGGCAAAGCAAACTCAACTCTTCAAACCGATCAGTATAAGCCCTGTGCCCACCACTATCTTGCTTCAAAACATCAAACTCCTTTTCCAACGCCCGCTGTTCATGGCGAGGACAGAATTCCCTCATCATAAGGGCTCTAAGTTCAGCCCATGTCTGTGCGAGAGCAACTTCTGCACCTCGGTCTCTCATTACCCCATTCCACCATGTAAGAGCCCTCTTCTGAAACACGCTCGAAGAAAACTCGACCTTGCGATTATCCGGGCACTGCACGTGGCGAAAAGTATTCTCAATGCTCTCAAACCACTGAAGAAGCCCAGTTGCTCCTTCAAAACCACTAAACTTGAGTGGTTTAGCCGAGTTAAAATCCTTGTATTTGCATGGAACATTGTTGTTGTTGTTAGCCTGGTTCCATTGAGCAAAGAGATTTGGAAATTGAGCAGCCATCTGCTGCGCAATGATTTCTGCCAATTCAGCAGTTGCTATCTGGTTCTCGCGTCGAGGAGGCATTCTAAAAGAGGAAAACATGAAAGGAAACGAGTGAGATGTTTGGATGAAGAGAATGAGATGAAACAAAATCAACAAAAGCAAAGATGGTGATCATTCGTCCGCATTACCAAGCAAACAAACGAATCACAGTGACTAATCAAAGTAAATGGGTCAAAAATAATGTATAATGAAGACATGCTCGCCTATAAGTGAACACTCATCCCAAGAATTCCCAGGTAAGCACAACTGGTCTCGCGTCTGATGAGATGTATACGAAGTGCTTGCCTAGACAGAAAACCCAGAATACAGGCATTCACCCTTCCAGTTTGCACGTGTTCACATTATTTAAAACTCAAAACCTTGACGGGAATTTAAAAATTTGAAGGCACAAGGCCAAGAATTTTAGTTAAACCGAAAGGGTTCAAACCTTACAAAAGAGGGTTCAAAACCTTGTAATAAATTATCCAAAAACAAATGACTGTTTTTCAAAAATCGTTTCGGAAAAATTTGGTTCTTGTTTTGATAATCACCTAAGGATAGGTGATGTGCATGTTTTAAGATCTAAACACAAGATAACTTGTGTTAGGGTCCTAGAAAAGTTATAGTCTAGGTCAAAGCATTACTAATAACCTAATTCCCTATAACCATTTGCTCTGATACCAACTCTTCTGTCACACCCCGACCACGTGTATCATACAAAACGTGGCGGAAAACGTCGGGGAGTGTTGTAACAGAATTAATTGTTTCATAACCATGGCATACAAAGTTGTATTTTTTATTTATCAACACAAGAGTTTCATTGTTTTAAACCGAAATACAGAGTTTATAACATAATTAAACATAGTCTATCTTCTTTTAAAGTCTCTAAGGCACAGGTCCGCCCTAGTATCATGATCAACATCCTATGGAAAAGCTCCTAAAAACACATGTGAAAATAGGTACGTCAGCATAAAAATGCCTGTGAGATACATAGGTTTTGTGAAAATAGGATTCATGACTTATGTTTAAGAAAAATGTTTAGTCATGAACCTTATAATTTGCTTTGTCTTGTAAATCATTTGAAAACGATAAGATCAGATGATATGTATAAGTAAATGTAAGGTTAAATGATTTACCATGTAAAAATGAGTTTGTATGAAGTAAGATGTTTGTTAACAATGTCTTGTGAAAAGTATGCTATTTGTATAAAATGTTCTATGTCTCAATATTGAAATGATTCAAATAACGTTACGACATGTAATACCATACAAACACTTATATATAGGAAGTACCAGCGGCGTATCCACCATGCTTGTTTCATATTACACACGCATCGTTACTTAATCACTTAATCAAACCAAACCAAACAATGTAAGATGTCTATGTCTAAACCAATTATCAAATGTATTGGATAATATGTCAAAGTGTTTATGTCAAGATATAAATCATGTAGTGTAAAACAAATGTCAATCATGTTTATGTGTCAAAGGTAAATCATGTCAAAATGTCTATGTCAAATATCCATGTCAAATGCCTTTGTCAAATGTCTTTGTGTAAAATGTCTATGTCAAAATGTCATGTATGGCAAGTGAAATGTCTCAACTAAACCATATGCACGAAAACAAAGTATTGAAGTAAAACATGGTTTAAATCAATATTATGTCTTGTGGAAAATGCATGCTAATACTGAATATGAACATTTATGTGGTATTGTGAAAATGCATACATCCAAGCCTTGTGACTGTGGTGATAAACCCTTAAACAAATTAAAGGTCTATCTGTCTTATATCATCGAATTCGGTCATTCCTTTCTGTCCCCTTTCCCTGGGATGTCCGGAACGGGAGTTGTCAATTCCTATGGTACCACTACCTACTAACGAACGGCGTGATCATTGTTAATGAATGTATTGTCCCATGTAAACAAACCAATGTCATACCAAAATGTAAGCATGTGAAAACAATGCACTAAGTATGTAATCAAATGAACATACCTAGCATGAAATGTCATGTAAAACGATGTACTAAGTAATGCACACAATGGGCACACCTAGCATGAAATGTCATGTAAAACGATGTACTAAGTAATGCACACAATGGGCACACCTAGCATGAAATGTCATGTAAAACATGTACTATAGTGTACTAACGAACATAGCAGGTATATGATGTGAAAACAGGAAAGCATGAAAGTAACAAGTAGGCACATGTGTTCCACCCCAAAACAGTTTGGAAAACAGTAAAAGAGGGGTCTATGTACTCACTTGATATTGCTCAGATGTCTTAAGATAAACACCAAGTAATGCTAGAGATCTCGGAATCAAACGGCACCTAATATAGGTAACTATGTTAATAAACCGGACCTAAATCGGAAGATCGGGTAGCATGAGGGTTCGTAAACCAAACGAGTGTAGAGACTCGTGTCATTTGGTTTAACAAAGCCTACATACTAAATGAAACCTAACATAATTGTTTACGACCCATTACGACCCGTTTAGGTAGCTTATGCTACTTTAACGCGTCGTTCGCGTGAAACGCGTTCGGACCGCCTAACTAGCCCTATGACAAGTGTTATATGCCTAAACATGTTACATAATCAGTTATGTGACAAAGGTTTAGGTTACATATGCTTAATTACCAATTATACATGAAAAGGGTATTCTGGTAATTTACCTAAGGCATATAAACTACCTATCATACAACTACTTAAACGATGTGACCATAGGGTATAACCTCGGAAGGTTATTCCCTACCTACTATGGTCACCTAATGTATTTGGTCGGATCCTAATGATCGACCAAATGGGTCGGGTTCGAGGTATAAGCGATTTATTAGATCGCTTACCCTACGACCCTAGACAACGTGGTAATCAGTAGGCATAGTCCCAAGGGACTATAACCATCGTGATTACAATCACGTTGCGAAGTTCAAACGAACTTCGCATTGACCATTACTGGTCAACGCTGAAAGTCAAACAAAGTTTGACTTTCTGACTCGAAAAGCAATAAAATAAGGAAAAGAACGAAAGAATACTTACGAAGGGTCCCCGAATGCTAACTTCGATTCAAAAATCTCAGGTATGAAACAATAGTTTCAACTTAGAGTTTCTCAAATCAAAGTTCTTGTGATTTTGAAGCATGGGGGGTGGGGTATTTATAGATTTCGGGTAACCGTTAAGATCGTTTCTTGAATAACGTGATTTAATCTAGTGCGTACACTTGTCAAAATGTTGTGGTAACTAATTTTGGCCACCACAAGTGATTAACATGTGGCACTTGACCTTTGGGAGAGTGTAAGGGCTGTTAAAAACGAGTTTATGCATTTTTTATTTTTTTTTTTGTATATTTTTTTGCAGTTTTGCAGTTTTGGTTCCTGTGCGCGTATCGTCGTGTTTTGGCACTTCTAACACCCGTCAAGCCCATTTTTAAGCTTCACAAGGATGTTAAAGTATAGGGAACATGAAACATGCTCAAAAATATGCCGGATGTCGGTTCGTTTGTCCGTACGATCGCGATGTTCGGTTAATTTCGACGGTATGCGCATATGCGCGAGAAGTGATCTAAATTGCGTGACGAATGGATTTTTCTCAAGCCAAACACTAAAATAAAATATTTTAGTGCTTACATAAATTTTTAGATGTCCGGATGTATTCAGAACGTAAGTTATGCCCGAAAATGCAAACTTGTGCACTTTTTGACACTTTTAGTCCCTGAATGACCCAAAAGTTTATTTTAGCATACCGAACCCCTCAAAGCCTATTTCTAAGCTATGTAAAGGATATTTATGATATGTTTAACTTATGGTCATGTTCCGGAATGTCTGTTACAGTTCAAATTGGCATACTTTCGCAGTTTGTCAACTTTAGTCCCTGTAAGCGAAATTTACTTGTTTTTGCCATACCAAAGCCTTTAAAACTTATTTCTAAGTTATGTAAAGGTTATTTAAGGTATGTTAAGTATATGTTGATGTTCCGGAGTATTTGTCGCATTAAACTGGTTACGTTTTCGCACCAGTTTGCGTATAACTCTCCAGAAAGCGATATAGAGTTTGAAATTGGATAAAAGTCAAAACA
The DNA here is from genome assembly GCA_030545235.1 of Helianthus tuberosus. Taxonomy (NCBI): domain Eukaryota; kingdom Viridiplantae; phylum Streptophyta; class Magnoliopsida; order Asterales; family Asteraceae; genus Helianthus; species Helianthus tuberosus. The sequence continues at coordinate 41,744 of JARYGA010040986.1, read as the reverse complement.
TGAAAAATGTAAAACACAACCAAACAAACATTGGGATTAAATAACATTGTTTTATTGATAACAGAACTGTTCACAAGGATTACAAACACAGGTGTTACAGAAACAGAATCCGGATACCACCCATTGTTAGTCCTTCTGATAAGGGATGTTACAGGACACGAATTCAACCAAGTATGGATGCTATCTGAATGTAGCTGACTCTGGATTCTATACGATTCAAAAAACAACTATTCTGAATCTCGCAAGCCAGGGAAGTTGAATGATCCAAATTAAACCGAGTCTGGATGAAACAGAATCCGGATACCACCCATTGTGAGTCCTTCTGATTAGTGATGTTACAGGATACGAATTCAACTGAATATGGATGCAATCTGAATGTAGCCGACCCTATATGCTATACGATTCGTAAAACAACCATTCTGAATCTCGTTAGCTAGGGAAGTTGAATGATCCAAAATTAAAACGAGTCAGTATGAAACAGAATCCGGATACCACCCATTGTGAGTCCTTCTGATTAGTGATGTTAAAGGAAAGAATACAACTGAGGTTGGATGCAATCTGAATGTAGCTGACTCTGGATGCTATACGATTCGTAAAAAAATTATTCTGAATCTCGCAAGCCAGGGAAGTCGAATGATCCAAATTAAACCGAGTCTGGATGAAAAAGAATCCGGATACCACCCATTGTGAGTCCTTCTGATTAGTGATGTTACAGGATCCGAATTCAACCGAACATGGATGTTATCTGAATGTAGCCGACTCTAGATGCTACACGTTTCGTAAAACAACTATTCTGAATCTCGTAAGCGAGGGAAGTTGAATGATACAAATTAAACCGAGTCTGGATGAAAAAGCATCCGGATACCAGCCATTCTGAGTCCTTCTGATTAGTAATGTTACAGTATACGAATTCAACCGAGTATGGATGATATATGAACGTAGCCGACTTTGGATTCTATACGATTCGTAAAATATCCATTCTGAATCTCGCAAGGTAGGGAAGTTGAATGATCCAAATAAAACCGAGTCTGGATGAAACAGAATCCGGATATCACCCATTGTGAGTCCTTCTGATAAGTGATGTTACAGGATACGAATTCAACCAAGTATGGATGCTATCTGAATGTAGCTGACACTGGATTCTATACGATTCAAAAAACAACTATTCTGAATCTCGCAAGCCAGGGAAGTTGAATGATCCAAATTAAACCGAGTCTGGATGAAACAGAATCCGGATACCACCCATTGTGATTTCTTCTGATTAGTGATGTTACAGGATACGAATTCAACTGAGTATGGATGCAATCTGAATGTTGCCGACTCTGTATGCTATACGATTCATAAAACAACCATTCTGAATCTCGTTAGCTAGGGAAGTTGAATGATCCAAAATTAAAAACGAGTCAGGATGAAACAGAATCCGAATACCACCCATTGTGAGTCCTTCTGATTAGTGATGTTACAGGATCTAAATTCAACCGAGTATGGATGTTATCTCAATGTAGCTGACTCTGGATGATATACGATTCGTAAAACAACCATTCTGAATCTCGCAAGCTAGGGATGTTGAATGATCCAAATTAAACTGAGTCTGGATGAAACAGAATCCGGATACCACCCATTGTGAGTCCATCTGATTAGTGATGTTACATGATAAGAATTCAACTGAGTATGGATGCTATCTGAATGTAGCCGACTCTGTATGCTATACGATTCGTAAAACAACCATTCTGAATCTCGCTAGCTAGGGAAGTTGAATGATCCAAGTTAAACCGGGTATGGATGAAGCAGAATCCGGATACCACCCATTGTGAGTCCTTCTGATTATTGATGTTACAGGTTCTGAATTCAACGAGTATGGATCTATCTTAATGTAGCTGACTTTTGATGCTATACAATTTGAAATACAACCATTCTGAATATCGCAAGCTAGGGATGTTGAATGATCCAAATTAAACCGAGTCTGGATGAAAAAACATCCAGATACCACCCATTGTGAGTCCTTCTGATTGGTAATGTTATAATATACGAATTCAACCGAGTATGGATGATATATGAACGTAGCCGACTCTGGATTCTATACGAGTCGTAAAACAACCATTCAAAATCTCGCTAGCTAGGGAAGTTGATTGATCCAAATAAAACCGAGTCTGGATGAAACAGAATCCGGATACCTCCCATTGTGAGTCCTTCTGATTAGTAATTTTACAGGATACGAATTCAACCAAGTATGGATGCTATTTGAATGTAGCTGACTCTGGATGCTATACGATTCGTAAAAAAATTATTTTGAATCTCGCAAGCCAGGGAAGTCGAATGATCCAAATTAAACCGAGTCTGGATGAAAAAGAATCCGGATACCACCCATTGTGAGTCCTTCTGATTAGTGATGTTACAGGATCCGAATTCAACCGAACATGGATGTTATCTGAATGTAGCCGACTCTAGATGCTATACGTTTCGTAAAACAACTATTCTGAATCTCGTAAGCGAGGGAAGTTGAATGATACAAATTAAACCGAGTCTGGATGAAACAGCATCGGGATACCAGCCATTCTGAGTCCTTCTGATTAGTAATGTTACAGTATACGAATTCAACCGAGTATGGATGATATATGAACGTAGCCGACTTTGGATTCTATACGATTCGTAAAATATCCATTCTGAATCTCGCAAGGTAGGGAAGTTGAATGATCCAAATAAAACCGAGTCTGGATGAAACAGAATCCGGATATCACCCATTGTGAGTCCTTCTGATAAGTGATGTTACAGGATACGAATTCAACCAAGTATGGATGCTATCTGAATGTAGCTGACACTGGATTCTATACGATTCCAAAAACAACTATTCTGAATCTCGCAAGCCAGGGAAGTTGAATGATCCAAATTAAACCGAGTCTGGATGAAACAGAATCCGGATACCACCCATTGTGAGTTCTTCTGATTAGTGATGTTACAGGATACGAATTCAACTGAGTATGGATGCAATCTGAATGTTGCCGACTCTGTATGCTATACGATTCATAAAACAACCATTCTGAATCTCGTTAGCTAGGGAAGTTGAATGATCCAAAATTAAAAACGAGTCAGGATGAAACAGAATCCGAATACCACCCATTGTGAGTCCTTCTGATTAGTGATGTTACAGGATCTAAATTCAACCGAGTATGGATGTTATCTCAATGTAGCTGACTCTGGATGATATACGATTCGTAAAACAACCATTCTGAATCTCGCAAGCTAGGGATGTTGAATGATCCAAATTAAACTGAGTCTGGATGAAACAGAATCCGGATACCACCCATTGTGAGTCCATCTGATTAGTGATGTTACAGGATAAGAATTCAACTGAGTATGGATGCTATCTGAATGTAGCCGACTCTGTATGCTATACGATTCGTAAAACAACCATTCTGAATCTCGCTAGCTAGGGAAGTTGAATGATCCAAGTTAAACCGGGTATGGATGAAGCAGAATCCGGATACCACCCATTGTGAGTCCTTCTGATTATTGATGTTACAGGTTCTGAATTCAACGAGTATGGATCTATCTTAATGTAGCTGACTTTTGATGCTATACAATTCGAAATACAACCATTCTGAATATCGCAAGCTAGGGATGTTGAATGATCCAAATTAAACCGAGTCTGGATGAAAAAACATCCAGATACCACCCATTGTGAGTCCTTCTGATTGGTAATGTTATAATATACGAATTCAACCGAGTATGGATGATATATGAACGTAGCCGACTCTGGATTCTATACGAGTCGTAAAACAACCATTCAAAATCTCGCTAGCTAGGGAAGTTGATTGATCCAAATAAAACCGAGTCTGGATGAAACAGAATCCGGATACCTCCCATTGTGAGTCCTTCTGATTAGTAATTTTACAGGATACGAATTCAACCAAGTATGGATGCTATTTGAATGTAGCTGACTCTGGATGCTATACGATTCGTAAAAAAATTATTTTGAATCTCGCAAGCCAGGGAAGTCGAATGATCCAAATTAAACCGAGTCTGGATGAAAAAGAATCCGGATACCACCCATTGTGAGTCCTTCTGATTAGTGATGTTACAGGATCCGAATTCAACCGAACATGGATGTTATCTGAATGTAGCCGACTCTAGATGCTATACGTTTCGTAAAACAACTATTCTGAATCTCGTAAGCGAGGGAAGTTGAATGATACAAATTAAACCGAGTCTGGATGAAACAGCATCCGGATACCAGCCATTCTGAGTCCTTCTGATTAGTAATGTTACAGTATACGAATTCAACCGAGTATGGATGATATATGAACGTAGCCGACTTTGGATTCTATACGATTCATAAAATATCCATTCTGAATCTCGCAAGGTAGGGAAGTTGAATGATCCAAATAAAACCGAGTCTGGATGAAACAGAATCCGGATATCACCCATTGTGAGTCCTTCTGATAAGTGATGTTACAGGATACGAATTCAACCAAGTATGGATGCTATCTGAATGTAGCTGACACTGGATTCTATACGATTCCAAAAACAACTATTCTGAATCTCGCAAGCCAGGGAAGTTGAATGATCCAAATTAAACCGAGTCTGGATGAAACAGAATCCGGATACCACCCATTGTGAGTTCTTCTGATTAGTGATGTTACAGGATACGAATTCAACTGAGTATGGATGCAATCTGAATGTTGCCGACTCTGTATGCTATACGATTCATAAAACAACCATTCTGAATCTCGTTAGCTAGGGAAGTTGAATGATCCAAAATTAAAAACGAGTCAGGATGAAACAGAATCCGAATACCACCCATTGTGAGTCCTTCTGATTAGTGATGTTACAGGATCTAAATTCAACCGAGTATGGATGTTATCTCAATGTAGCTGACTCTGGATGATATACGATTCGTAAAACAACCATTCTGAATCTCGCAAGCTAGGGATGTTGAATGATCCAAATTAAACTGAGTCTGGATGAAACAGAATCCGGATACCACCCATTGTGAGTCCATCTGATTAGTGATGTTACAGGATAAGAATTCAACTGAGTATGGATGCTATCTGAATGTAGCCGACTCTGTATGCTATACGATTCGTAAAACAACCATTCTGAATCTCGCTAGCTAGGGAAGTTGAATGATCCAAGTTAAACCGGGTATGGATGAAGCAGAATCCGGATACCACCCATTGTGAGTCCTTCTGATTATTGATGTTACAGGTTCTGAATTCAACGAGTATGGATCTATCTTAATGTAGCTGACTTTTGATGCTATACAATTCGAAATACAACCATTCTGAATATCGCAAGCTAGGGATGTTGAATGATCCAAATTAAACCGAGTCTGGATGAAAAAACATCCAGATACCACCCATTGTGAGTCCTTCTGATTGGTAATGTTATAATATACGAATTCAACCGAGTATGGATGATATATGAACGTAGCCGACTCTGGATTCTATACGAGTCGTAAAACAACCATTCAAAATCTCGCTAGCTAGGGAAGTTGATTGATCCAAATAAAACCGAGTCTGGATGAAACAGAATCCGGATACCACCCATTGTGAGTCCTTCTGATTAGTAATTTTACAGGATACGAATTCAACCAAGTATGGATGCTATTTGAATGTAGCTGACGCTGGATGCTATACGATTCGTAAAAAAATTATTTTGAATCTCGCAAGCCAGGGAAGTCGAATGATCCAAATTAAACCGAGTCTGGATGAAAAAGAATCCGGATACCACCCATTGTGAGTCCTTCTGATTAGTGATGTTACAGGATCCGAATTCAACCGAACATGGATGTTATCTGAATGTAGCCGACTCTAGATGCTATACGTTTCGTAAAACAACTATTCTGAATCTCGCAAGCGAGGGAAGTTGAATGATACAAATTAAACCGAGTCTGGATGAAACAGCATCCGGATACCAGCCATTCTGAGTCCTTCTGATTAGTAATGTTACAGTATACGAATTCAACCGAGTATGGATGATATATGAACGTAGCCGACTTTGGATTCTATACGATTCGTAAAATATCCATTCTGAATCTCGCAAGGTAGGGAAGTTGAATGATCCAAATAAAACCGAGTCTGGATGAAACAGAATCCGGATATCACCCATTGTGAGTCCTTCTGATAAGTGATGTTACAGGATACGAATTCAACCAAGTATGGATGCTATCTGAATGTAGCTGACACTGGATTCTATACGATTCAAAAAACAACTATTCTGAATCTCGCAAGCCAGGGAAGTTGAATGATCCAAATTAAACTGAGTCTGGATGAAACAGAATCCGGATACCACCCATTGTGAGTCCATCTGATTAGTGATGTTACAGGATAAGAATTCAACTGAGTATGGATGCTATCTGAATGTAGCCGACTCTGTATGCTATACGATTCGTAAAACAACCATTCTGAATCTCGCTAGCTAGGGAAGTTGAATGATCCAAGTTAAACCGGGTATGGATGAAGCAGAATCCGGATACCACCCATTGTGAGTCCTTCTGATTATTGATGTTACAGGTTCTGAATTCAACGAGTATAGATCTATCTTAATGTAGCTGACTTTTGATGCTATACAATTCGAAATACAACCATTCTGAATATCGCAAGCTAGGGATGTTGAATGATCCAAATTAAACCGAGTCTGGATGAAAAAACATCCAGATACCACCCATTGTGAGTCCTTCTGATTGGTAATGTTATAATATACGAATTCAACCGAGTATGGATGATATATGAACGTAGCCGACTCTGGATTCTATACGAGTCGTAAAACAACCATTCAAAATCTCGCTAGCTAGGGAAGTTGATTGATCCAAATAAAACCGAGTCTGGATGAAACAGAATCCGGATACCACCCATTGTGAGTCCTTCTGATTAGTAATTTTACAGGATACGAATTCAACCAAGTATGGATGCTATTTGAATGTAGCTGACGCTGGATGCTATACGATTCGTAAAAAAATTATTTTGAATCTCGCAAGCCAGGGAAGTCGAATGATCCAAATTAAACCGAGTCTGGATGAAAAAGAATCCGGATACCACCCATTGTGAGTCCTTCTGATTAGTGATGTTACAGGATCCGAATTCAACCGAACATGGATGTTATCTGAATGTAGCCGACTCTAGATGCTATACGTTTCGTAAAACAACTATTCTGAATCTCGCAAGCGAGGGAAGTTGAATGATACAAATTAAACCGAGTCTGGATGAAACAGCATCCGGATACCAGCCATTCTGAGTCCTTCTGATTAGTAATGTTACAGTATACGAATTCAACCGAGTATGGATGATATATGAACGTAGCCGACTTTGGATTCTATACGATTCGTAAAATATCCATTCTGAATCTCGTAAGGTAGGGAAGTTGAATGATCCAAATAAAACCGAGTCTGGATGAAACAGAATCCGGATATCACCCATTGTGAGTCCTTCTGATAAGTGATGTTACAGGATACGAATTCAACCAAGTATGGATGCTATCTGAATGTAGCTGACACTGGATTCTATACGATTCAAAAAACAACTATTCTGAATCTCGCAAGCCAGGGAAGTTGAATGATCCAAATTAAACCGAGTCTGGATGAAACAGAATCCGGATACCACCCATTGTGATTTCTTCTGATTAGTGATGTTACAGGATACGAATTCAACTGAGTATGGATGCAATCTGAATGTTGCCGACTCTGTATGCTATACGATTCATAAAACAACCATTCTGAATCTCGTTAGCTAGGGAAGTTGAATGATCCAAAATTAAAAACGAGTCAGGATGAAACAGAATCCGAATACCACCCATTGTGAGTCCTTCTGATTAGTGATGTTACAGGATCTAAATTCAACCGAGTATGGATGTTATCTCAATGTAGCTGACTCTGGATGATATACGATTCGTAAAACAACCATTCTGAATCTCGCAAGCTAGGGATGTTGAATGATCCAAATTAAACTGAGTCTGGATGAAACAGAATCCGGATACCACCCATTGTGAGTCCATCTGATTAGTGATGTTACAGGATAAGAATTCAACTGAGTATGGATGCTATCTGAATGTAGCCGACTCTGTATGCTATACGATTCGTAAAACAACCATTCTGAATCTCGCTAGCTAGGGAAGTTGAATGATCCAAGTTAAACCGGGTATGGATGAAGCAGAATCCGGATACCACCCATTGTGAGTCCTTCTGATTATTGATGTTACAGGTTCTGAATTCAACGAGTATGGATCTATCTTAATGTAGCTGACTTTTGATGCTATACAATTCGAAATACAACCATTCTGAATATCGCAAGCTAGGGATGTTGAATGATCCAAATTAAACCGAGTCTGGATGAAAAAACATCCAGATACCACCCATTGTGAGTCCTTCTGATTGGTAATGTTATAATATACGAATTCAACCGAGTATGGATGATATATGAACGTAGCCGACTCTGGATTCTATACGAGTCGTAAAACAACCATTCAAAATCTCGCTAGCTAGGGAAGTTGATTGATCCAAATAAAACCGAGTCTGGATGAAACAGAATCCGGATACCACCCATTGTGAGTCCTTCTGATTAGTAATTTTACAGGATACGAATTCAACCAAGTATGGATGCTATTTGAATGTAGCTGACGCTGGATGCTATACGATTCGTAAAAAAATTATTTTGAATCTCGCAAGCCAGGGAAGTCGAATGATCCAAATTAAACCGAGTCTGGATGAAAAAGAATCCGGATACCACCCATTGTGAGTCCTTCTGATTAGTGATGTTACAGGATCCGAATTCAACCGAACATGGATGTTATCTGAATGTAGCCGACTCTAGATGCTATACGTTTCGTAAAACAACTATTCTGAATCTCGCAAGCGAGGGAAGTTGAATGATACAAATTAAACCGAGTCTGGATGAAACAGCATCCGGATACCAGCCATTCTGAGTCCTTCTGATTAGTAATGTTACAGTATACGAATTCAACCGAGTATGGATGATATATGAACGTAGCCGACTTTGGATTCTATACGATTCGTAAAATATCCATTCTGAATCTCGCAAGGTAGGGAAGTTGAATGATCCAAATAAAACCGAGTCTGGATGAAACAGAATCCGGATATCACCCATTGTGAGTCCTTCTGATAAGTGATGTTACAGGATACGAATTCAACCAACTATGGATGCTATCTGAATGTAGCTGACACTGGATTCTATACGATTCAAAAAACAACTATTCTGAATCTCGCAAGCCAGGGAAGTTGAATGATCCAAATTAAACCGAGTCTGGATGAAACAGAATCCGGATACCACCCATTGTGATTTCTTCTGATTAGTGATGTTACAGGATATGAATTCAACCAAGTATGGATGCTATCTGAATGTTGCTGACTCTGGATGCTATACGATTCGTAAAATAATTATGTTTAATCTCGCAAGCCAGGGAAGTTGAATGATCCAAATTAAACCGAGTCTTGATGAAAAAGAATCCGGAAACCACCTATTGTGAGTCCTTCTGATTAGTGATGCTACAGGATCCGAATTCAACCGAATATGGATGTTATCTGAATGTAGCCGACTCTAGATGCTATACATTTCGTAAAACAACTATTCTGAATCTCGCAAGCGATGGAAGTTGAATGATACCAATTAAACCGAGTCTGGATGAAACAGAATCCGGATACCACCCATTGTGTGTCCTTCTGATTAGTGATGTTACAGGATACGAATTCAACCAAGTATGGATGCTATCTGAATGTAGCTGACTCTGGATTCTATACGATTCAAAAAACAACTATTCTGAATCTCGCAAGCCAGGGAAGTTGAATGATCCTAATTAAACCGACTCTGGATGAAACAGAATCCGGATACCACCCATTGTGAGTCCTTCTGATTAGTAATGTTATAGGATACAAATTCAACCAAGTATGGATGCTATCTGAATGTAGCTGACTCTGGATGCTATACGATTCGTAAAAAAATTATTTTGAATCTCGCAAGCCAGGGAAGATGAATGATCCAAATTAAACCGAGTCTGGATGAAAAAGAATCCGGATACCACCCATTGTGAGTCCTTTTCATTAGTGATGTTACAGGATCTGAATTCAACCGAGTATGGATGCTATCTTAATGTAGCTGACTCTAGATGCTATACGTTTCGTAAAATTACAATTCTGAATCTCACAAGCCAGGGAAGTTAAATGATACAATTTAAGCCGAGTCTGGATGAAACAGCATCCGGATACCACCCATTGTGAGTCCTTCTGATTAGTGATGTTACAGGATACGAATTCAACTGTGTATGGATGCACTCTGAATGTAGCCGAATCTGTATGCTATACAATTCATAAAAAAACCATTCTGAATCTCGCTAGCTAGGGAGGTTGAATGATACAAATTAAACCGAGTCTGGATGAAACAGAATCCGGATACCGCCCATTGTGAGTCCTTTTCATTAGTGATGTTACAGGATCTGAATTCAACCGAGTATGGATGCTATCTTAATGTAGCTGACTCTAGATGCTATACGTTTCGTAAAACAACTATTCTGAATCTCACAAGCCAGGGAAGTTAAATGATACAATTTAAGCCGAGTCTGGATGAAACAGAATCCGGATACCACCCATTGTTAGTCCTTCTGATAAGTGATGTTACAGGACACGAATTCAACCAAGTATGGATGCTATCTGAATGTAGCTGACTCTGGATTCTATACGATTCAAAAAACAACTATTCTGAATCTCGAACGCCATGGAAGTTGAATGATACAAATTAAACCGAGTCTGGATGAAACAGAATCCGATTACCACCCATTGTGAGTCCTTCTCATTAGTGATGTTACAGGATCTGAATTCAACCGAGTATGGATGCTATCTTAATGTAGCTGACTCTGGATTCTATACGATTCGTAATACAACCATTCTGAATATCGCAAGCTAGGGATGTTGAATGATCCAAATTAAACCGAGTCTCGATGAAACAGAATTCGGATACCACCCATTGTGAGTCCTTCTGATTAGTAATGTTACAGGATATGAATTCAACCAAGTATGGATGCTATCTGAATGTTGCTGACTCTGGATGCTATACGATTCGTAAAATAATTATGTTGAATCTCGCAAGCCAGGGAAGTTGAATGATCCAAATTAAACCGAGTCTTGATGAAAAAGAATCCGGAAACCACCCATTGTGAGTCCTTCTGATTAGTGATGCTACAGGATGGGAATTCAACCGAATATGGATGTTATCTGAATGTAGCCGACTCTAGATGCTATACATTTCGTAAAACATCTATTCTGAATCTCGCAAGCGATGGAAGTTGAATGATACAAATTAAACCGAGTCTGGATGAAACAGAATCCGGATACCACCCATTGTGTGTCCTTCTGATTAGTGATGTTACAGGATACGAATTCAACCAAGTATGGATGCTATCTGAATGTAGCTGACTCTGGATTCTATACGATTCAAAAAACAACTATTCTGAATCTCGAACGCCATGGAAGTTGAATGATACAAATTAAACCGAGTCTGGATGAAACAGAATCCGATTACCACCCATTGTGAGTCCTTCTCATTAGTGATGTTACAGGATCTGAATTCAACCGAGTATGGATGCTATCTTAATGTAGCTGACTCTGGATTCTATACGATTCGTAATACAACCATTCTGAATATCGCAAGCTAGGGATGTTGAATGATCCAAATTAAACCGAGTCTCGATGAAACAGAATTCGGATACCACCCATTGTGAGTCCTTCTGATTAGTAATGTTACAGGATATGAATTCAACCAAGTATGGATGCTATCTGAATGTTGCTGACTCTGGATGCTATACGATTCGTAAAATAATTATGTTGAATCTAGCAAGCCAGGGAAGTTGAATGATCCAAATTAAACCGAGTCTTGATGAAAAAGAATCCGGAAACCACCCATTGTGAGTCCTTCTGATTAGTGATGCTACAGGATGGGAATTCAACCGAATATGGATGTTATCTGAATGTAGCCGACTCTAGATGCTATACATTTCGTAAAACATCTATTCTGAATCTCGCAAGCGATGGAAGTTGAATGATACAAATTAAACCGAGTCTGGATGAAACAGAATCCGGATACCACCCATTGTGTGTCCTTCTGATTAGTGATGTTACAGGATACGAATTCAACCAAGTATGGATGCTATCTGAATGTAGCTGACTCTGGATTCTATACGATTCAAAAAACAACTATTCTGAATCTCACAAGCCAGGGAAATTGAATGATCCAAATTAAACCGACTCTGGATGAAACAGAATCCGGATACCACCCATTGTGAGTCCTTCTGATTAGTAATGTTATAGGATAAAATTCAACCAAGTATGGATGCTATCTGAATGTAGCTGACACTGGATGCTATACGATTCGTAAAAAAAAATTTTTGAATCTCGCAAGCCAGGGAAGTTGAATGATCCAAATTAAACCGAGTCTGGATGAAAAAGAATCCGGATACCATCCATTGTGAGTCCTTTTCATTAGTGATGTTACAGGATCTGAATTCAACCGAGTATGGATGCTATCTTAATGTAGCTGACTCTAGATGCTATATGTTTCGTAAAATAACTATTCTGAATCTCCCAAGCCAGGGAAGTTCAGTGATACAATTTAAGCCGAGTCTGGATGAAACAGCATCCGGATACCACCCATTGTGAGTCCTTCTGATTAGTGATGTTAAAGGATACGAATTCAACTGTGTATGGATGCACTCTGAATGTAGCCGAATCTGTATGCTATACAATTCGTAAAACAACCATTCTGAATCTCGCTAGCTAGGGAGGTTGAATTATACAAATTAAACCGAGTCTGGATGAAACAGAATCCGGATACCGCCCATTGTGAGTCCTTTTCATTAGTGATGTTACAGGATCTGAATTCAACCGAGTATGGATGCTATCTTAATGTAGCTCACTCTAGATGCTATACGTTTCGTAAAACAACTATTCTGAATCTCACAAGCCAGGGAAGTTAAATGATACAATTTAAGCCGAGTCTGGATGAAACAGAATCCGGATACCACCCATTGTTAGTCCTTCTGATAAGTGATGTTACAGGACACGAATTCAACCAAGTATGGATGCTATCTGAATGTAGCTGACTCTGGATTTTATACGATTCAAAAAACAACTATTCTGAATCTCGCAAGCCAGGGAAGTTGAATGATCCAAATTAAACCGACTCTGGATGAAACAGAATCCGGATACCACCCATTGTGAGTCCTTCTGATTAGTAATGTTATAGCATACAAATTCAACCAAGTATGGATGCTATCTGAATGTAGCTGACTCTGGATGCTATACGATTCGTAAAAAAATTATTTTGAATCTCGCAAGCCAGGGAAGATGAATGATCCAAATTAAACCGAGTCTGGATGAAAAAGAATCCGGATACCACCCATTGTGAGTCCTTTTCATTAGTGATGTTAGAGGATCTGAATTCAACCGAGTATGGATGTTGTCTTAATGTAGCTGACTCTAGATGCTATACGTTTCGTAAAATTACAATTCTGAATCTCACAAGCCAGGGAAGTTAAATGATACAATTTAAGCCGAGTCTGGATGAAACAGCATCCGGATACCACCCATTGTGAGTCCTTCTGATTAGTGATGTTACAGGATACGAATTCAACTGTGTATGGATGCACTCTGAATGTAGCCGAATCTGTATGCTATACAATTCATAAAAAAACCATTCTGAATCTCGCTAGCTAGGGAGGTTGAATGATACAAATTAAACCGAGTCTGGATGAAACAGAATCCGGATACCGCCCATTGTGAGTCCTTTTCATTAGTGATGTTACAGGATCTGAATTCAACCGAGTATGGATACTATCTTAATGTAGCTGACTCTAGATGCTATACGTTTCGTAAAACAACTATTCTGAATCTCACAAGCCAGGGAAGTTAAATGATACAATTTAAGCCGAGTCTGGATGAAACAGAATCCGGATACCACCCATTGTTAGTCCTTCTGATAAGTGATGTTACAGGACACGAATTCAACCAAGTATGGATGCTATCTGAATGTAGCTGACTCTGGATTCTATACGATTCAAAAAACAACTATTCTGAATCTCGAACGCCATGGAAGTTGAATGATACAAATTAAACCGAGTCTGGATGAAACAGAATCCGATTACCACCCATTGTGAGTCCTTCTCATTAGTGATGTTACAGGATCTGAATTCAACCGAGTATGGATGCTATCTTAATGTAGATGACTCTGGATTCTATACGATTCGTAATACAACCATTCTGAATATCGCAAGCTAGGGATGTTGAATGATCCAAATTAAACCGAGTCTGGATGAAACAGAATTCGGATACCACCCATTGTGAGTCCTTCTGATTAGTAATGTTACAGGATATGAATTCAACCAAGTATGGATGCTATCTGAATGTTGCCGACTCTGGATGCTATACGATTCGTAAAATAATTATGTTGAATCTCGCAAGCCAGGGAAGTTGAATGATCCAAATTAAACCGAGTCTTGATGAAAAAGAATCCGGAAACCACCCATTGTGAGTCCTTCTGATTAGTGATGCTACAGGATGCGAATTCAACCGAATATGGATGTTATCTGAATGTAGCCGACTCTAGATGCTATACATTTCGTAAAACAACTATTCTGAATCTCGCAAGCGATGGAAGTTGAATGATACAAATTAAACCGAGTCTGGATGAAACAGAATCCGGATACCACCCATTGTGTGTCCTTCTGATTAGTGATGTTACAGGATACGAATTCAACCAAGTATGGATGCTATCTGAATGTAGCTGACTCTGGATTCTATACGATTCAAAAAACAACTATTCTGAATCTCACAAGCCAGGGAAGTTGAATGATCCAAATTAAACCGACTCTGGATGAAACAGAATCCGGATACCACCCATTGTGAGTCCTTCTGATTAGTAATGTTATAGGATACAAATTCAACCAAGTATGGATGCTATCTGAATGTAGCTGACTCTGGATGCGATACGATTCGTAAAAATTTTTTTTTGAATCTCGCATGCCAGGGAAGTTGAATGATCCAAATTAAACCGAGTCTGGATGAAAAAGAATCCGGATACCATCCATTGTGAGTCCTTTTCATTAGTGATGTTACAGGATCTGAATTCAACCGAGTATGGATGCTATCTTAATGTAGCTGATTCTAGATGCTATATGTTTCGTAAAATAACTATTCTGAATCTCCCAAGCCAGGGAAGTTAAATGATACAATTTAAGCCGAGTCTGGATGAAACAGCATCCGGATACCACCCATTGTGAGTCCTTCTGATTAGTGATGTTAAAGGATACGAATTCAACTGTGTATGGATGCACTCTGAATGTAGCCGAATCTGTATGCTATACAATTCGTAAAACAACCATTCTGAATCTCGCTAGCTAGGGAGGTTGAATGATACAAATTAAACCGAGTCTGGATGAAACAGAATCCGGATACCGCCCATTGTGAGTCCTTTTCATTAGTGATGTTACAGGATCTGAATTCAACCGAGTATGGATGCTATCTTAATGTAGCTGACTCTAGATGCTATACGTTTCGTAAAACAACTATTCTGAATCTCACAAGCCAGGGAAGTTAAATGATACAATTTAAGCCGAGTCTGGATGAAACAGAATCCGGATACCACCCATTGTTAGTCCTTCTGATAAGTGATGTTACAGGACACGAATTCAACCAAGTATGGATGCTATTTGAATGTAGCTGACTCTGGATTCTATACGATTCAAAAAACAACTATTCTGAATCTCGCAAGCCAGGGAAGTTGAATGATCCAAATTAAACCGACTCTGGACGAAACAGAATCCGGATACCACCCATTGTGAGTCCTTCTGATTAGTAATGTTATAGGATACAAATTCAACCAAGTATGGATGCTATCTGAATGTAGCTGACTCTGGATGCTATACGATTCGTAAAAAAATTATTTTGAATCTCGCAAGCCAGGGAAGATGAATGATCCAAATTAAACCGAGTCTGGATGAAAAAGAATCCGGATACCACCCATTGTGAGTCCTTTTCATTAGTGATGTTACAGGATCTGAATTCAACCGAGTATGGATGCTATCTTAATGTAGCTGACTCTAGATGCTATACGTTTCGTAAAATAACTATTCTGAATCTCACAAGCCAGGGAAGTTAAATGATACAATTTAAGCCGAGTCTGGATGAAACAGCATCCGGATACCACCCATTGTGAGTCCTTCTGATTAGTGATGTTACAGGATACGAATTCAACTGTGTATGGATGCACTCTGAATGTAGCCGAATCTGTATGCTATACAATTCGTAAAAAAACCATTCTTAATCTTGCTAGCTAGGGAGGTTGAATGATACAAATTAAACCGAGTCTGGATGAAACAGAATCCGGATACCGCCCATTGTGAGTCCTTTTCATTAGTGATGTTACAGGATCTGAATTCAACCGAGTATGGATGCTATCTTAATGTAGCTGACTCTAGATGCTATACGTTTCGTAAAACAACTATTCTGAATCTCACAAGCCAGGGAAGTTAAATGATACAATTTAAGCCGAGTCTGGATGAAACAGAATCCGGATACCACCCATTGTTAGTCCTTCTGATAAGTGATGTTACAGGACACGAATTCAACCAAGTATGGATGCTATCTGAATGTAGCTGACTCTGGATTCTATACGATTCAAAAAACAACTATTCTGAATCTCGCAAGCCATGGAAGTTGAATGATACAAATTAAACCGAGTCTGGATGAAACAGAATCCGATTACCACCCATTGTGAGTCCTTCTCATTAGTGATGTTACAGGATCTGAATTCAACCGAGTATGGATGCTATCTTAATGTAGCTGACTCTGGATTCTATACGATTCGTAATACAACCATTCTGAATATCGCAAGCTAGGGATGTTGAATGATCCAAATTAAACCGAGTCTGGATGAAACAGAATCCGGATACCACCCATTGTGAGTCCTTCTGATTAGTAATGTTACAGGATATGAATTCAACCAAGTATGGATGCTATCTGAATGTTGCTGACTCTGGATGCTATACGATTCGTAAAATAATTATGTTGAATCTCGCAAGCCAGGGAAGTTGAATGATCCAAATTAAACCGAGTCTTGATGAAAAAGAATCCGGAAACCACCCATTGTGAGTCCTTCTGATTAGTGATGCTACAGGATGCGAATTCAACCGAATATGGATGTTAACTGAATGTAGCCGACTCTAGATGCTATACATTTCGTAAAACAACTATTCTGAATCTCGCAAGCGATGGAAGTTGAATGATACAAATTAAACCGAGTCTGGATGAAACAGAATCCGGATACCACCCATTGTGTGTCCTTCTGATTAGTGATGTTACAGGATACGAATTCAACCAAGTATGGATGCTATCTGAATGTAGCTGACTCTGGATTCTATACGATTCAAAAAACAACTATTCTGAATCTCACAAGCCAGGGAAGTTGAATGATCCAAATTAAACCGACTCTGGATGAAACAGAATCCGGATACCACCCATTGTGAGTCCTTCTGATTAGTAATGTTATAGGATACAAATTCAACCAAGTATGGATGCTATCTGAATGTAGCTGACTCTGGATGCTATACGATTCGTAAAAAAATTTTTTTGAATCTCGCAAGCCAGGGAAGTTGAATGATCCAAATTAAACCGAGTCTGGATGAAAAAGAATCCGGATACCATCCATTGTGAGTCCTTTTCATTAGTGATGTTACAGGATCTGAATTCAACCGAGTATGGATGCTATCTTAATGTAGCTGACTCTAGATGCTATATGTTTCGTAAAATAACTATTCTGAATCTCCCAAGCCAGGGAAGTTAAATGATACAATTTAAGCCGAGTCTGGATGAAACAGCATCCGGATACCACCCATTGTGAGTCCTTCTGATTAGTGATGTTAAAGGATACGAATTCAACTGTGTATGGATGCACTCTGAATGTAGCCGAATCTGTTTGCTATACAATTCGTAAAACAACCATTCTGAATCTCGCTAGCTAGGGAGGTTGAATGATACAAATTAAACCGAGTCTGGATGAAACAGAATCCGGATACCGCCCATTGTGAGTCCTTTTCATTAGTGATGTTACAGGATCTGAATTCAACCGAGTATGGATGCTATCTTAATGTAGCTGACTCTAGATGCTATACGTTTCGTAAAACAACTATTCTGAATCTCACAAGCCAGGGAAGTTAAATGATACAATTTAAGCCGAGTCTGGATGAAACAGAATCCGGATACCACCCATTGTTAGTCCTTCTGATAAGTGATGTTACAGGACATGAATTCAACCAAGTATGGATGCTATCTGAATGTAGCTGACTCTGGATTCTATACGATTCAAAAAACAACTATTCTGAATCTCGTAAGCCAGGGAAGTTGAATGATACAAATTAAACCGAGTCTGGATGAAACAGAATCCGATTACCACCCATTGTGAGTCCTTCTCATTAGTGATGTTACAGGATCTGAATTCAACCGAGTATGGATGCTATCTTAATGTAGCTGACTCTGGATTCTATACGATTCGTAATACAACCATTCTGAATATCGCAAGCTAGGGATGTTGAATGATCCAAATTAAACCGAGTCTGGATGAAACAACATCCGGATACCACCCATTGTGAGTCCTTCTGATTAGTAATGTTACAGTATACGAATTAAACCGAGAATGGATGATATATGAACGTAGCCGACACTGGATTCTATACGATTCGTAAAACAACCATTCTGTATCTCGTAAGCCTGGGAAGTTGAATGATCCAAATTAAACCGAGTCTGGATGAAAAAGAATCCGGATACCACCCATTGTGAGTCCTTCTGATTAGTGATGTTACAGGATCCGAATTCAACCGAATATGGATGTTACCTGAATTTAGCCAACTCTAGATGCTATACGTTTTGTAAAACAACTATTCTGAATCTCGCAAGCCATGGAAGTTGAATGATACAAATTAAACCGAGTCTGGATGAAACAGCATCCGGATACCAGCCATTCTGAGTCCTTCTGATTAGTAATGTTACAGTATACGAATTCAACCGCGTATGGATGATATATGAACGTAGCCGACTTTGGATTCTATACGATTCGTAAAATATCTATTCTGACTCTCGCAAGGTAGGGAAGTTGAATGATCCAAATAAAACCGAGTCTGGATGAAACAGAATCCGGATACCACCCATTGTTAGTCCTTCTGATAAGTGATGTTACAGGACACGAATTCAACCAAGTATGGATGCTATCTGAATGTAGCTGACTCTGGATTCTATACGATTCAAAAAACAACTATTCTGAATCTCGCGAGCCAGGGAAGTTGAATGATACAAATTAAACCGAGTCTGGATGAAACAGAATCCGATTACCACCCATTGTGAGTCCTTCTCAGTAGTGATGTTACAGGATCTGAATTCAACCGAGTATGGATGCTATCTTAATGTAGCTGACTCTGGATGCTATACGATTCGTGAAACAACTATTCTGAATCTCGCTAGCTAGGGAAGTTGAATGTTCCAAATTAAACTGAGTCTGGGTGTAATAGCCAGGGAAGTTGAATGATCCAAATTAAACCGAGCCAGGATGAAAAAGAAACCGGATACCACCCATTGTGAGTCCTTCTGATTAGTGATGTTACAGGATACGAATTCAACTGTGTATGGATGCACTGTGAATGTAGCCGACTCTGTATGCTATAAAATTCGTAAAACAACCATTCAGAATCTCGCTAGCTAGGGAGGTTGAATGATACAAATTAAACCGAGTCTGGATGAAACAGAATCCAGATACCACCCATTGTGAGCCCTTCTCATTAGAGATGTTACAGGATCTGAATTCAACCGAGTATCGATGCTATCTTAATGTAGCTGACTCTGTATGCTATACGATTCGTGAAACAACTATTCTGAATCTCGCAAGCTAGGGAAGTTGAATGTTCCAAATTAAGCGGAGTCTGGGTGTAATAGCATCCGAATACCACCCATTGTGAGTCCTTTTGATTAGTGATGTTACAGGAAAGAATACAACTGAGTATGGATGCAATCTGAATGTAGCCGACTCTGTATGCTATACGAATCGTAAAACAACTATTCTGAATCTCGTAAGCCAGGGAAGTTAAATGATCCAAATTAAACCGAGTCTGGATGAAACAGAATCCGGATACCACCCATTGTGAGTCCTTCTGATTAGTGATGTTACAGGATCCGAATTCAACCGAATATGGATGTTACCTGAATGTAGCCGACTCTAGATGCTATACGTTTTGCAAAACAACTATTCTGAATCTCGCAAGCCATGGAAGTTGAATGACACAAATTAAACCGAGTCTGGAAGAAACAGCATCCGGATACCAACCATTGTGAGTCCTTCTGATTAGTAATGTTACAGTATACGAATTCAACCGAGTATGGATGATATATGAACGTAGCCGACTTTGGATTCTATACGATTCGTAAAATATCCATTCTGAATCTCGCAAGGTAGGGAAGTTGAATGATCCAAATAAAACCGAGTCTGGATGAAACAGAATCCGGATACCACCCATTGTGAGTTCTTCTGATAAGTGATGTTACAGGATACGAATTCAACCAAGTATGGATGCTATCTGAATGTAGCTGACTCTGGATTCTACACGATTCAAAAAACAACTATTCTGAAACTCGCAAGCCAGGGAAGTTGAATGATCCAAATTGAACCGAGTCTGGATGAAACAAAATCCGGATACCACCCATTGTGATTCCTTCTGATTAGTGATGTTACAGGATACGAATTCAACTGAGTATGGATGCAATCTGAATGTAGCCGACTCTGTATGCTATACGATTTGTAAAACAACCATTCTAAATCTCGTTAGCTAGGGAAGTTGAATGATCCAAAATTAAAACGAGTCCGGATGAAACAGAATCCGGATACCACCCATTGTGAATCCTTCTGATTAGTGATGTTACAGGATCTAAATTCAACCGAGTATGGATGTTATCTCAATGTAGCTGACTCTGGATGATATACGATTCGTAAAACAACCATTCTGAATCTCGCAAGCTAGGGATGTTGAATGATCCAAATTAAACTGAGTCTGGATGAAACAGAATCCGGATACCACCCATTGTGAGTCCATCTGATTAGTGATGTTACAGGATAAGAATTCAACTGAGTATGGATGCTATCTGAATGTAGCCGACTCTGTATGCTATACGATTCGTAAAACAACCATTCTGAATCTCGCTAGCTAGGGAAGTTGAATGATCCAAGTTCAACCGAGTATGGATGAAACAGAATCCGGATATCACCCATTGTGAGTCCTTCTGATTATTGATGTTACAGGATCTGAATTCAACAAGTATGGATCTATGTTAATGTAGCTGACTTTTGATGCTATACAATTCGTAATACAACCATTCTGAATATCGCAAGCTAGGGATGTTGAATGATCCAAATTAAACCGAGTCTGGATGAAACAACATCCAGATACCACCCATTGTGAGTCCTTCTGATTGGTAATGTTATAATATACGAATTCAACCGAGAATGGATGATATATGAACGTAGCCGACTCTGGATTCTATACGATTCGAAAAACAACCATTCAGAATCTCGCTAGCTAGGGAAGTTGATTGATCCAAATAAAACCGAGTCTGGATGAAACAGAATCCGGATACCACCCATTGTGAGTCCTTCTGATTAGTAATTTTACAGGATACGAATTCAACCAAGTATGGATGCTATCTGAATGTAGCAGACTCTGGATGCTATACGATTCGTAAAGAAATTATTTTGAATCTCGTAAGCGAGGGAAGTCGAATGATCCAAATTAAACCGAGTCTGGATGAAAAAGAATCCGGATACCACCCATTGTGAGTCCTTCTGATTAGTGATGTTACAGGATCCGAATTCAATCGAACATGGATATTATCTGAATGTAGCCGACTCTAGATGCTATACGTTTCGTAAAACAACTATTCTGAATCTCGCAAGCGAGGGAAGTTGAATGATACAAATTAAACCGAGTCTGGATGAAACAGCATCCGGATACAACCGATTGTGAGTCCTTCTGATTAGTTATGTTATAGTATACGAATTCAACCGAGTATGGATGATATTTAAACGTAGCCGACTCTGGATTCTATACGATTCGTAATACAACCATTCTGAATATCGCAAGCTAGGGATGTTGAATGATCCAAATTAAACCAAGTCTGGATGAAACAGAATCCGGATACCACCCATTGTGAGTCCTTCTGATTAGTAATGTTACAGGATACGAATTCAACCAAGTATGGATGCTATCTGAATGTTGCTGACTCTGGATGCTATACGATTCGTAAAATAATTATGTTGAATCTCGCAAGTCAGGGAAGTTGAATGATCCAAATTTAACCGAGTCTTGATGAAAAAGAATCCAAAAACCACCCATTGTGAGTCCTTCTGATTAGTGATGCTACAGGATCTGAATTCAACCGAATATGGATGTTATCTGAATGTAGCCGACTCTAGATGCTATACATTTCGTAAAACAACTATTCTGAATCTCGCAAGCGATGGAAGTTGAATGATACAAATTAAACCAAGTCTGGATGAAACAGCATCCGGATACCACCCATTGTGAGTCCTTCTGATTAGTAATGTTATAGTATACGAATTCAACCGAGTATGGATGATATATGAACGTAGCCGACTCTGGATTCTATACGATTCGTAATACAACCATTCTGAATATCGCAAGCTAGGGATGTTGAATGATCCAAATTAAACCGAGTCTGGATGAAACAGAATCCGGATACAACCCATTGTGAGTCCTTCTGATTTGTAATGTTATAGGATACGAATTCAACCGAGTATGGATGCTATCTGAATGTAGCTGACTCTTGATGCTATACGATTCGTAAAAAAATTATTCTGAATATCGCTAGCTAGGGAAGTTGAATGATCCAAATAAAACCGAGTCTGGATGAAAAAGAATCCGGATACCACCCATTGTGAGTCCTGATTAGTGATGTTACAGGATACGAATTCAACTGAGTATGGATGCACTCTGAATGTAGCCGACTCTGTATGCTATACAATTCATAAAACAATCATTCTGAATCTCCCTATCTAGGGAGGTTGAATGATACAAATTATACCAACTCTGGATGAAATAGAATCTGGATACCACCCATTGTGAGTCCTTCTCATTAGTGATGTTACAGGATCTGAATTCAACCGAGTATGGATGCTATCTTAATGTAGCTGACTCTGGGTAAAGGGTTACCCCGGTGAATTTTATATATCAACAATAAAAACAGGGTGTGACAAGAAACTGGCACACACTACTAGACTTGGCATACCAAGCCTAGACAATCCAAAGCAAAAACCATAGGCAAAACAACCCAAAACAAAAACTGAAAGAATAAACAAAACACAGCCACAACTAAACTAGACACCCAAGAAATAGATTAACAACTACTCGCCTGGATCATTAACTTGGTTCTCTGAGGAGATCTTCCATTTCTCTAGTAATCTGAATCTGGATGCTATACGATTTGTGAAACAATTTTCTGAATCTCGCAAGCCAGGGAAGTTGAATGATCCATATTAAACCGAGTCTGGATGAAACAGAATCCGGATACCACCCATTGCGAGTCCTTTTGATTAGTGATGTTACAGGATCCGAATTCAACCGAATATGGATGTTATCTGAATGTAGCCGACTCTAGATGCTATACGTTTCGTAAAACAACTATTCTGAATCTCGCAAGCCAGGGAAGTTGAATGATTCAAATTAAACCGAGTCTGGAAGAAACAGCGTCCGGATACCACCCATTGTGAGTTCTTCTGATTACTAATGTTACAGTATACGAATTCAACCGAGTATGGATGATATATGAACGTAGCCGACTCTAGATTCTATATGATTCGTAAAACAACCATTCTGAATCTCGCTAGCTATGCAAGTTGAATGATCCAAATAAAACCGAGTCTGGATGAAACAGAATCCGGATACCACCCATAGTGAGTCCTTCTGATTAGTGATGTTACAGGATACGAATTCAACCAAGTATGGATGCTACCTGAATGTAGCTGACTCAGGATTCTATACGATTCGTAAAACTACTATTCTGAATCTCATAAGCAGGGAAGTGGAATGATCCAAATTAAACAGAGTCTGGATGAAACAGAATCCGGATACCACCCATTGTGAGTCCTTCTGATTAGTGATGTTACAGGATACAAAATCAACTGAGTATGGATGCAATCTGAATGTAGCCAACTCTGTATGCTATACTATTCGTAAAACAACCATTCTGAACCTCGCTAGCTTGGGAAGTTGAATGAACCAAAATTAAAACGAGTCAGGATGTAACAGAATCCGGATACCACCCATTGTGAGTCCTTCTGATTAGTGATGTTACAGGATCTGAATTCAACCGAGTATGGATGCTATCTTAATGTAGCTGACTCTGGATGCTATACGATTTGTAAAACAACTATTCTGAATCTCGCAAGCTAGGGATGTTGAATGATCCAAATTTAACTGAGTCTGGATGAAACAGAATCCGGATATCACCCATTGTGAGTCCTTCTGATTAGTGATGTTACAAGATAAGAATTCAACTGAATGTAGCCAACTCTGTATGCTAACATTCTGAATCTCGCGAGCTAGGGAAGTTGAATGATCTAAATTAAACCGAGTCTGGATGAAACAGAATCCGGATACCACCCATTGTGAGTCCTTCTGATTAGTGATGTTGCAGGATCCGAATTCATCGAGTATGGGTCTATCTTAATGTAGCTGACTTTAGATGCTATAAGATTCATAATACAAATATCGCAAGCCAGGGAAGTTGAATGATCCAAATTAAACCGAGTCTGGATGAAAAAGAATCCGGATACCACCCATTGTGAGTCCTTCTGATTAGTGATGTTACAGGATCCGAATTCAACCGAACATGGATGATATATGAACGTAGCCGACTCTGGATGCTATACGTTTCTTAAAACAACTCTTCTGAATCTCGCAAGCGAGGGAAGTTGAATGCTACAAATTAAACCGAGTCTGGATGAAACAGCATCCGGATACCACCCATTGTGAGTCCTTCTGATTAGTTATGTTATAGTATACGAATTCAACCGAGTATGGATGATATTTGAACGTTGCCGACTCTGGATTCTATAAGATTCGTAATACAACCATTCTGAATATTGCAAGCTAGGGATGTTGAATGATCCAAATTAAACCGAGTCTGGATGAAACAGAATCCGGAAACCACCCATTGTGAGTCCTTCTGATTAGTAATGTTACAGGATACGAATTCAACCAAGTATGGATGCTATCTGAATGTTGCTGACTCTGGATGCTATACGATTCGAAAAATAATTATGTTGAATCTCGCAAGCCAGGGAAGTTGAATGATCCAAATTAAACCGAGTCTTGATGAAAAAGAATCCGGAAACCACCCATTGTGAGTCCTTCTGATTAGTGATGCTACAGGATCCGAATTCAACCGAATATGGATGTTATCTGAATGTAGCCGACTCTAGATGCTATACATTTCGTAAAACAACTATTCTGAATCTCGCAAGCGAGGGAAGTTGAATGATACAAATTAAACCAAGTCTGGATCAAACAGCATCCGGATACCACCCATTGTGAGTCCTTCTGATTAGTAATGTTATAGTATACGAATTCAACCGAGTATGGATGCTATATGAACGTAGCCGACTCTGGATTCTATACGATTCGTAATACAACCATTCTGAATATCGCAAGCTAGGGATGTTGAATGATCCAAATTTAACCGAGTCTGGATGAAACAGAATCCGGATACAACCCATTGTGAGTCCTTCTGATTAGTAATGTTACAGGATACGAATTCAAACAAGTATGGATGCTATCTGAATGTAGCTGACTCTGGATGCTATACGATTCGTAAAAAAATTATTCTGAATATCGCTAGCTAGGGAAGTTGAATGATCCAAATAAAACCGAGTCTGGATGAAAAAGAATTCGGATACCACCCATTGTGAGTCCTTCTGATTAGTGATGTTACAGGATACGAATTCAACTGAGTATGGATGCACTCTGAATGTTGCCGACTCTCTATGCTATACAATTCGTTAAACAATAATTCTGAATCTCGCTATCTAGGGAGGTTGAATGATACAAATTTTACCGAGTCTGGATGAAACAGAATCCGGATACCACCCATTGTGAGTCCTTCTCATTAGTGATGTTACAGGATCTGAATTCAACCTAGTATGGATGCTATCTTAATGTAGCTGACTCTGGGTAATGGGTTATCCCGGTGAATTTTATATATCAACAATAAAAACAGCGTGTGACAAGAAACTGGCACACACTACTAGACTTGGCATACCAAGCCTAGACAATCCAAAGCAAAAACCATAGGCAAAACAACCCAAAACAAAAACTGAAAGAATAAACAAAACACAGCCACAACTAAACTAGACACCCAAGAAACAGATTAACAACTACTAGCCTGGATCATTAACTTGGTTCTCTGAGCAGATCTTCCATTTCTCTAGTAATCTGACTCTGGATGCTATACGATTCGTGAAACAACATTTCTGAATCTCGCAAGCCAGGGAAGTTGATGAATGTTCCAAATTAAACTTAGACTGGGTGTAATAGCATCCGGATACCATCCATTGTGAGTCCTTGGTATTAGTGATGTTACAGGATAAGAATTCAACTGAGTATGGATGCAATCTGAATGTAGCCGACTTTGTATGCTATACGATTCGTAAAACAACTATTCTGAATCTCATAAGCAGGGAAGTGGAATGATCCAAATTAAACTGAGTCTGGATGAAACAGAATCCGGATACCACCCATTGTGAGACCTTCGGATTAGTGATGTTACAGGATACGAATTCAACTGAGTATGGATGCAATCTGAATGTAGCCAACTCTGTATGCTATACTATTCGTAAAACAACCATTCTGAATCTCGCTAGCTTGGGAAGTTGAGTGAACCAAAATTAAAACGAGTCAGGATGAAACAGAATCCGGATACCACCCATTGTGAGTCCTTCTGATTAGTGATGTTACAGGATCTGAATTCAACCGAGTATGGATGCTATCTTAATGTAGCTGACTCTGGATGCTATACGATTTGTAAAACAACTATTCAGAATCTCGCAAGCTAGGGATGTTGAATGATCCCAATTTAACTGAGTCTAGATGAAACAGAATCCGGATACCACCCATTGTGAGTCCTTCTGATTAGTGATGTTACAAGATAAGAATTCAACTGAATGTAGCCAACTCTGTATGCTATACGATTCGTAAAACAACATTCTGAATCTCGCTAGCTAGGGAAGTTAAATGATCCAAATTAAACCGAGTCTGGATGAAACAGAATCCGGATACCACCCATTGTGAGTCCTTCTGATTAGTGATGTTGTAGGATCCGAATTCAACGAGTATGGATCTATCTTAATGTAGCTGACTTTAGATGCTATACGATTCATAATCCAACTATCGCAAGCTAGGTATGTTGAATGATCCAAATTAAACCGAGTCTGGATCAAACAGAATCCGGATACCACCAATTGTGAGTCCTTCTGATTAGTAATGTTACATTATACGAATTCAACCGAGTATGGATGATATATGAACGTAGCCGACTCTGGATTCTATACGATTCGTAAAACAACCATTCTGAATCTCGCTAGCTAGGGAAGTTGATTGATCCAAATAAAACCGAGTCTGGATGAAACAGAATCCGGATACCACCCATTGTGAGTCCTTCTGTTTAGTAATTTTACAGGATACGAATTCAACAAAGTATGGATGCTATCTGAATGTAGCTGACTCTGGATGCTATACGATTCGTAAAAAAATATTTTGAATCTCGCAAGCCAGGGAAGTTGAATGATCCAAATTAAACCAAGTCTGGATGAAAAAGAATCCGGATACCACCCATTTCGAGTCCTTCTGATTAGTGATGTTACAGGATCTGAATTCAACCGAACATGGATGTTATCTGAATGTAGCCGACTCTAGATGCTATACGTTTCGTAAAACAACTATTCTGAATCTCGCAAGCGAGGGAAGTTGAATGATACAAATTAAACCGAGTATGGATGAAACAGCATCCGGATACCACCCACTGTGAGTCCTTCTGATTAGTTATGTTATAGTATACGAATTCAACCGAGTATGGATGATATTTGAACGTAGCCGACTCTGGATTCTATACGATTCGTAATACAACCATTCTGAATATCGCAAGCTAGGGATGTTGAATGATCCAAATTAAACTGAGTCTAGATGAAACAGAATCCGGATACCACCCATTGTGAGTCCTTCTGATTAGTAATGTTACAGGATACAAATTCAACCAAGTATGGATGCTATCTAAATGTTGCTGATTCTGGATGCTATACGATTCGTAAAATAATTATGTTGAATCTCGCAAGCCAGGGAAGTTGAATGATCCAAATTAAACCGAGTCTTGATGAAAAAGAATCCGGAAACCACCCATTTTGAGTCCTTCTGATTAGTGATGCTACAGGATCCGAATTCAACTGAATATGGATGTTATCTGAATGTAGCCGACGCTAGATGCTATACATTTCGTAAAACAACTATTCTGAATCTCGCAAGCGAGGGAAGTTGAATGATACAAATTAAACCAAGTCTGGATGAAACAGCATCCGGATACCACCCATTGTGAGTCCTTCTAATTAGTAATGTTATAGTATATGAATTCAACCGAGTATGGATGATATTTGAACGTAGCCGACTCTGGATTCTATACGATTCGTAATACAACCATTCTGTATATAGCAAGCTAGGGATGTTGAATGATCCAAATTAAACCGAGTCTGGATGAAACAGAATCCGGATACAACCCATTGTGAGTCCTTTTGATTAGTAATGTTACAGGATACGAATTCAACCAAGTATGGATGCTATACGATTCGTAAAAAAATTATTCTAAATACCGCTAGCTAGGGAAGTTGAATGATCCAAATAAAACCGAGTCTGAATGAAAAAGAATCCGGATACCACCCATTGTGAGTCCTTCTGATTAGTGATGTTACAGGATACGAATTCAACTGAGTATGGATGCACTCTGAATGTAGCCGACTGTGTATGCTATACAATTCGTAAAACAATCATTCTGAATCTCGCTATCTAGGGAGGTTCAATGATACAAATTATACCGAGTCTGGATGAAACAGAATCCGGATACCACCCATTGTGAGTCCTTCTCATTAGTGATGTTACAGGATCTGAATTCAACCGAGTATGGATGCTATCTTAATGTAGCTGACTCTGGGTAAAGGGTTACCCTGGTGAATTTTATATATCAACAATAAAAACAGGGTGTGAGAAGAAACTGGCACACACTACTAGACTTGGCATACCAAGCCTAGACAATCCAAAGCAAAAACCATAGGCAAAACAGCCCAAAACAAAAACTGAAAGAATAAACAAAACACAGCCACAACTAAACTAGACACCCAAGAAATAGATTAACAACTACTAGCCTGGATCATTAACTTGGTTCTCTGAGGAGATCTTCCATTTCTCTAGTAATCTGACTCTGGATGCTATACGATTCGTGAAACAACTTTTCTGAATCTCGCAATCCAGGGAAGTTAATGAATGTTCCAAATTAAACTTAGTCTGGGTGTAATAGCATCCGGATACCACCCATTGTGAGTCCTTCTGATTAGTGATGTTACAGGATAAGAATTCAACTGAGTATGGATGCAATCTGAATGTAGCCGACTCTGTATGCTATACGATTCGTAAAACAACTATTCTGAATCTCGCAAGCCAGGGAAGTTGAATGATCCAAATTAAACCGAGTCTGGATGAAACAGAATCTGGATACCACCCATTGCGAGTCCTTCTGATTAGTGATGTTACAGGATCCGAATTCAACCGAATATGGATGTTATCTGAATGTAGCCGACTCTAGATGCTATACGTTTCGTAAAACAACTATTCTGAATCTCGCAAGCCAGGGAAGTTGAATGATACAAATTAAACCGAGTCTGGATGAAACAGCGTCCGGATACCACCCATTGTGAGTTCTTCTGATTTTTAATGTTACAGTATACGAATTCAACCGAGTATGGTGTTGGACTCTGTATGCCCAAGACACATATTAAATTGATGTGGCTAGTACGTTATGATCCAAGTCGAGTCATACCCAAATACAAGCTAGACAAACACTTATACTATTTATTTGTGATATGATCAAACAAATAAATATTAACACTTACAATATTTAGAAATTGGTGTTCTAAATAATTACACTTGAGAAACCAATAAATTATATGGATAATTTATTTTGAGTGAATATTTTATTTTGTTATTTAATGGGTTAAATAACATTTTAAAAAGGTTGTATAAAGTCTTGCATTTATGTAGTGTTATATTTATAAAAGTTATAAATATATAAACCAAACTTAAATTTTATAAAAGAAAGTTGGACTCTGTATGCCCAAGACACATATTAAATTGATGTGGCTAGTACGTTATGATCCAAGTCGGGTCATACCCAATAACAAGCTAGACAAACACTTTTAATATTTATTTATTATATGATCAAACAAATAAATATTAACACTTAGAATATTTAGAAATTGGTTTTCTAAATAATTGCACTTGACAAACTAATAAATTATATGGATAATTTATATTGAGAGAATATTTTATTTTGTTATTTAATGGGTTAAATAACTTAATAAAAGTTGTATAAGTCTTAAAACATGTGATGTTATAATTTTATAAAAGTTATAAAATTATATAAGACTTATTGTTATTATAAGAAAATTATTGAAATTTTTTATAAAAATAAAAGCTAGGCCGCCCCCCTCATGGGAACTCACAAAAGTTTTTTGGTCCAATCATAATGCATGCATTTTGCATGTCTAGATGATGCTTGATTGGCCAATTTGGGTGGCAACCTTCTCTCTCATTCTTTTAAGGCAAAGTTGTTGCAAGACTTGAATAAGGGATTAAAATTTTTAAAAGAATACAAGTGCAAGAACACAATAGAACTCTCTAATTTTCTCTAAAAATTTCGGCCAAGGGCGGTCATTCAAGAGAGTTTTACAAGTGAAAATCCTAGCAATCTCATGGTGTTTGTTGGAGGCTTGGGGGTATACTAGCTTGAGGCTTTCTCGTTTGGAAGCTACCATTCAAGAATCATCATCATCTTCCATCTCCTTGCTCCTTGAAAGGTTGTTTCTTAAAACACCCTATGGTTGTGATATTGATAGCATGCATGTTCATATATGGATCCGGTTTTGGGTTTTACATATAAAATGGGTTTTATATCAAGAAAGTAACATGTTTTAAATAATAATTTCCGCTGCTTTTTCATTTTATAAGGATAAAATACTTTGATAAACATGTGAAAAACCCAACAATGGCATCTAGAGCCGCTTATATGAGTGCATGCTTCATCGGATTTAAAATTTTCGGGTCCTCGGGTTTGAAGAAACCCTATGGCCGAAATTTTATCCATGGTTTTCTTTTTGTTTTTTCAAGATTTATTTCCTACATGCATAAAGGAATCTTGAAAAAATTATGTCATATGGATGATTTGTTTTGTTTGGACAAAAACCCACATTTTTCGGTTTTTCATTCTTGGCCGAAAAATATAGGTTGTAAAAAGGAAACCATTTTTGTTCTTGAATTTTATATATATTTGGATATATCTATTTTTGGTGTTCATAACCTAGCCATGACCCTATGTGAATATATGTTGAATGTTTGTGTTTATGATTTTATTTAATTATTCAATGGGTTGTAATAATTATTATTTTGTCTTCCATTTGTAAAAATATGTAATTTATTTATTTTCATTTGGTATGTAAGTAAATAGATTAGATGCATTTTATTTTACTAGAAAATTGTATTAGGATACTTTTATGTAAAAGAAGATGCACACAAAAATGCGATTTTGGTTTTTGCAAATTTCAGGCATAAAGGACTTCATAGTTCTTAACGGGATTTTAGCCAGATAACCAAAACACATTTTTGAAGTCCAAAGGAGTTTGGAGCTGAATATAAAAGACATTTGGAAGCTCAAAGAATGTGAAGAAATCACAACACAAGATGAAGACTTGAAGCATTTGGATGCGGGATCAAGTGGGAGTTCAACGACACCTTTTTTGTGTCTATATTCACCCTTTAGGAAGGACCTTTTGACACACTTGTTCCGGCTAACAAGTGTGATCAAAATAGTTGGCTATGGTTATGCACCTTTTGATATATGTGTTATGCTTGTATGGTTATTTTATTTATGGTTGTTTGGATGATATTTGGATATGCATGCTTAACAACAAATAATCCGGAACAAGCTTAAAATTGGTTCTTCAAAATCATTAAAACGGTTAATAAAAGGTTTTATTAAAAATTAATGATTTTATAATAAAATGGGTTTTATTAAAAGAACCTTGAAAATTGGTTTTCACTAAAGTACCATTGATTTGAATGCATGCAAATATATGGTACATAAAATTTTTCTAAACTAGAATTTTGAAAAATAAAAATCCCTTTTATAAAACAAGTCAAACACCATCCTTTTATACAACACTCAAATTACTTGGGAACTCTTTGTGGGATAAAGGTCACCTAACCACATTTGAGGAAACTTGTATATTTGAGGTGGGGTTACCATGTTTGTGGGATAAAGGTCACCTAACCACTTATATGTGTAAACTCACATGTGTGTATAAGTTGGACGACTTGATTTGGAAACCATGAACTTAGGGTCACCGAAGCATGGGGAACAAAGGTGTTGATGGGATTAAACATGCCAACTAAACATAAAAATGTTTAACCGATCCCATATAGCTAGAAGTTGCAAAGGGTTGCAATCGTCAAACGTTGACTACCTTGTTAATTTAAATAATGGGATAAAGGTCACCTAACCAATATTTAAATGTAACGTTGGATTATAGATTTTAATTATTAATTGTCTATGAGACATTAAAAGGGTATTAATGATTAAAATTTTAATAATATCGAAAATACTAAAATTGGAATTTGTTAAATTTTGTAGATGGCCGCTAACAATGCAAACCCGATTACCCAAGAATTGTTCTCAAGCAAGAGAAGATATCCTATGTGTTGGACGATCCTATTCCCGATCAACCTGACGAGGAAGATGTAGAAGCCTACAATGATTGGGTTAAGTATACCGAGGACTCCATGCAAGCCACTTGCCTCATGTTGGGAACTATGATTCCCGAGATTCAAAAGGACTTTGAACATCATGGGGCATACGACATGATTACCCAATTGAAGGAAATGTTCCTACAACAATCAAGGGTAGAACGCTTCAAAATGGTTCGAGCGTTTCATGCATGTCGAATGGAGGAAACCCAATCGGTCTCATCTTACGTCCTTAAGATGAAAAGCCACATTGATCGCCTTGAGAGGCTCAATTGTCCCGTCTCTAAAGATTTGGCTATGGATTTGATCCTCAACTCTTTAACAAAGAAATTTGAGAGCTTTGTTATGAACTATAACATGAATGGATGGGACAAGAGCATTGGTGAGCTTCATGCAACGCTCAAAACGGCC
The DNA here is from genome assembly GCA_030545235.1 of Helianthus tuberosus. Taxonomy (NCBI): domain Eukaryota; kingdom Viridiplantae; phylum Streptophyta; class Magnoliopsida; order Asterales; family Asteraceae; genus Helianthus; species Helianthus tuberosus. The sequence continues at coordinate 8,177 of JARYGA010040986.1, read as the reverse complement.
GAAGCGGGAATGGGTAAAAAGGCTTTACCCATTCTAACGATCAATGAGTGAGGCAAGAAGGGGCATCACCCCGATTCCAAGGCAAATGTTGCCAAGGGAAAGGGACACGTCAAAGGGAAGGGAAAAAGAAAGGCAAAAGCAGAACCACCAAAACCAAAAGAGAAGAAGGCAAAGGTTGCCACGAGCGATCCATGCTTTGAGTGTGGAGAGATAGGGCATTGGAAAAGGAATTGTCCAACCTATCTCAAAGAGTTGAAAAACAAGAGGGATGCAGGGCAAACCTCAGGTACAATCTTTATGATACATATTGATCTAAATGTTATTTCTTCTAACACATGGGTATTAGATACCGGATGCGGAACTCATATTTGCAATTCGTTGCAGGGGTTCAAAAGAAATAAGCATTACAAGAAGGGAGACACTAGTCTCTTCATGGGCAATGGAGCGAAGGTTCAAGTTGAAGCCCAAGGAGACTATGTTTTAAAACTTCCAAGTGGTTTGGAAATATGTTTGAAAAATGTTTTGTATGCTCCTAGTTTGACTAGGAACATTATTTCTGTTTCCCTTTTAAGACAATGTGGATTTGATTTGAAGTTTGTGAACAATGAAATTTATGATTTGATGAATGACATATTCTACTTTAAAGCTACACCTTCAAATGGTATTTATGAATTGGTTCATGATGATACATCATTTGATAATTCGATGTACCAAGCAAACACCAAGAAACTCAAAATGGATTTGAGTGAGACCTATCTTTGGCATTGTCGTCTTGGTCATATAAACAGAAATCACATGCAAACACTTCAAAAGAATGGTCTTTTGGAAACAAATGAAATTGGTTCATTTGATACATGCGAATCTTGTTTACAAGGTAAAATGACCAAGAAACCCTTTAGTGGCACAAACCAAAGGGCAAAAGATTTATTAGGCATCATACATTCGGATGTATGTGGTCCTTTTAAGCCAATGACTAGGAATGGTGAAAGATACTTCGTAACTTTTACCGACGACTTCAGTCGTTATGGTTATGTGTACTTGCTAAGACACAAAGATGAAGTTTTTGAAACGTTCAAAATCTTCCAAAACGAAGTAGAGAATCAACTCACCAAGACAATCAAAGTTCTTCGTTCCGATAGAGGAGGAGAATACCTTAGTGATGATTTTCAAGATCATCTTAGGAGTTGTGGGATCATCTCACAACTTACTCCACCTGGAACACCACGACATAATGGTGTGTCTGAGAGGAGGAATCGAACTCTATTGGATATGGTTCGATCTATGATGGCTAGAAGCACATTGCCTCTATCATTTTGGGGTTACGCTTTGCTCTCCGCGGCTCGTATATTAAATTTGGCCCCAACCAAGAAAGTGGATAAGACACCTTTAGAAATATGGCATGCAACGGTTCCATCATTATCATATTTGAAGGTGTGGGTTTGTGATGCTTATGTGAAGCAATACACCCCAAACAAGTTAGAAGTACGATCCACTAAGTGTATCTTCGTAGGATATCCTAAAGATGATATAGGATATTATTTCTACGATCCAACAGAGGAGAAGGTATTTGTTGCTCGAAAGGCAAAGTTCTTGGAAGATAAGTTCCTAATGGAAGGAACTAGTAGAACAGTGGAACTTGATGAGGATCAGGAACCACAAGCCGATACACGTTTGGTTGATACTAGCACTCAACAAGAGGTTGTTGAAGATGATCAAATGGTTGATCAACATACACAAAACGTTCGCAGATCTGGTAGAATTAGTAATCCACCTGAAAGATATGGATTTTTCATGGATGGATGCTATGTGGTAGATTCAGATGAACCAACCACATACCATGATGCAATGTCGAAATCCGATTGCGACAAATGGCTTGAGGCTATGAACGTAGAGATGCAATCCATGTATGACAACCAAGTTTGGGAATTGGTTGTGCCACCTCTTAACTCCAAAGTAGTTGGAAGTAAGTGGGTTTTCAAGAAGAAAACAGATATGCATGGTAACTTGGATACTTATAAAGCGAGACTTGTAGCAAAAGGTTTCACTCAAACTCAAGGGGTTGATTATGATGAGACCTTCTCGCCCGTGGCGATGCTAAAGTCGATTAGGATATTATTTGCCATAGCTGCATATTATGACTATGAGATTTGGCAAATGGATGTCAAAACGGCTTTCATCAATGGATATCTTGATGAAAATGTCTATATGGTTCAGCCTGAAGGTTTTGTCGATCCAAAACATCCTAACAAAGTGTGCAAGTTAAAGAAATCAATCTATGGATTGAAACAAGCATCGAGAAGTTGGAATCACCGTTTTGATGAAGAAATAAGGAATTTTGGGTTCATCAAGAACTGGGATGAAGCTTGTGTGTATAAGAAAGCTAGTGGGAGCACTGTCACTTTCTTAGTATTGTATGTCGATGACATTCTACTATTTGGAAATGACATTCCAACCATGGAAGGTGTAAAAGCCTGGCTTGGAAAATGTTTTTCCATTAAAGATCTTAGAGAAGCTGCCTATATTTTGGGAATAAAGATCTATAGGGATAGATCAAGGCGCTTGATAGGTTTAAACCAAAGTGCATACATTGACAAAGTCTTGAAAAGGTTCAAGATGGAGAACTCTAAGAAAGGTTTGGTACCTATTCAAAAGGGGACAATACTGGATGTAACTCAATGTCCAAGCTCAAAGGATGAGCAAGAAAGAATGAAAGGAATCCCATATGCATCTGCTATTGGATCCATAATGTATGCAATGATATGCACTAGACCGGACGTGTCATGCGCTTTAAGCATGACAAGTAGATACCAGCAAAATCCAGGTAACAGTCATTGGATGGTTGTTAAGAGCATATTGAAATACCTTAGGAGGACTAAGGATATGTTTCTAATATATGGATCTGGTGAAGAGGAACTCGTTGTAAAGGGTTACACGGATGCGAGTTTCCAAACTGATCGAGATGGTTCTCGATCACAATCTGGGTATGTCTTCATTTTGAATGGAGCTGCAGTCTCTTGGAAGAGCTCGAAGCAGGATGTTGTAGCATTGTCCACTACAGAATCAGAATACATCGCCGCCTCATTGGCAGCACAAGAAGCTGCGTGGTTAAAGAAGTTCATTGCCGACCTAGGGGTAGTCCCTACCATTCAAGACCCCCTAGAGATCTTTTGTGATAACGAGGATGTGATTGCTCAAATCAAGGAACCTCGTGCACATCAAAAGACTAGGCACGTTAAGCGGAGATTCAACTACATAAGGGATGAAGTTGAAAAGGGAAAGATATGTATTCGCAAAATTCAAACCGATCAAAACATTGCGGATCCACTCACGAAGCTCCTTGAACGGCCAAAACATGAGGGTCATACTTGTGCCTTAGGACTTCGATATTCTAGTGATTGGATTTGATCTACTTTGTATTTGGATATTGGAACAATTGTTATTTTAACTCTTTTATGGTATTTTGAGTTATGTTCCATTTTAGCATGTTTAAATCCGTGAATAAATTAATTATTCTAAATGTCCGTAGTCGATCATACTTGTGGGAACAAATATGAATGTAAGACTATTATGAACTTGGATTGGTGGATATTCATTAGGTATGAATATAGAGCAAAGTGTTGCTGCCAAAGTTCATAGATATTTGTGGGATACAAATATTGGACTGACCCGCTCTCAAATGTTACTGCATGGAATCATTTGTGATTGATCATAAGTAAATTTGAGCAAAGGCGAATATCATAGTATCCTCTGACCTGAGATACATATTGGGTCTTGATATTCACCAAATATTATACCTTGACTTAGTTCTTCGCTGTCTGTAATAAGACAGTACATAAGGCTAAGCTCAGGTATGGTACGAGGTGATTGTGAGAGACGTATGTAGTCAAGAAGGGATTTGTTCCTCTTATTCGTTGAGAGTAAGATGTCTAAGGCCTGCTAAAGTTAAACCAACAGAAAATGATCACACTGTGTCTCTGGATTTGACATGACATCTGCAACAAAAGGATAAATGATAGATTCACCTAAATCATGTTCAAGTAAGGGACTTGAAGGGGATGATGTTATTGAATGGCACTTCGTCATACTTATTAGGGGTAGTAAACCGTTGTTAGGCGTCATTTACTGCTTGCATCAATCTTCTATGTATCTTGTGCAAGTGGGAGATTGTTGGACTCTGTATGCCCAAGACACATATTAAATTGATATGGCTAGTACGTTATGATCCAAGTCGGGTCATACCCAATAACAAGCTAGACAAACACTTATAATATTTATTTATGATATGATCAAACAAATAAATATTAACACTTAGAATATTTAGAAATTGGTTTTCTAAATAATTGCCCTTGACAAACTAATAAATTATATGGATAATTTATTTTGAGAGAATATTTTATTTTGTTATTTAATGGGTTAAATAACTTAATAAAAGTTGTATAAGTCTTAAAACATGTGATGTTATAATTTTATAAAAGTTATAAAATTATATAAGACTTAAATTGTTATTATAAGAAAATTATTGAAATTTTTTATAAAAATAAAAGCTAGGCCGCCCCCCTCATGGGAACTCACAAAAGTTTTTTGGTCCAATCATAATGCATGCATTTTGCATGTCTACATGATGCTTGATTGGCCAATTTGGGTGGCAACCTTCTCTCTCATTCTTTTAAGGCAAAGTTGTTGCAAGACTTGAATAAGGGATTAAAAATTTTAAAAGAATACAAGTGCAAGAACACAATAGAACTCTCTAATTTTCTCTAAAAATTTCGGCCAAGGGTGGTCATTCAAGAGAGTTTTACAAGTGAAAATCCTAGCAATCTCAAGGTGTTTGTTGGAGGCTTGGGGGTATACTAGCTTGAGGCTTTCTCGTTTGGAAGCTACCATTCAAGAATCATCATCATCTTCCATCTCCTTGCTTCTTGAAAGGTTGTTTCTTAAAACACCCTATGGTTTTTTTTTTTTGGGTAAAGGGTTACCCCGATGAATTTTATAAATGAAACCAATAATAAAAGGGTGTGTCAGTGTGACACACCAACTAGACTTGACATACCAAGCCTAGGAAACACGAACAACAGCCAAAACAAAGACAACCATTCTAAACGACACAAAACTGAAACAACCAAATCACCAGACAAACAAAAAAACAGACATTAGCCTCTAGCCCGGATCCGCTCCAGTATCTTCAATCTTCCAGCACTTGAAAATCCTTCGCTTAGTCGAATCGGTCCGAAATCTGAACCCCATGAGCCGCAAACGCACCGAACATTTAATCACCTCAGCCACTTGATTAACCGTTCTCTTATGATTCTTGAAGAGCCTGTTGTTCCTTTCTTGCCATATATAATAAGACGAAGCAGCAATCAATAACTTACACACAATATGATCCGCATTCTTGGATTTAGCATGCTGCTCCACCCAAGATAAAACCGACGACCATGAATCATCAACATTACCCAAACTAACCAACTTCTTGACTTCATTCCAAACTTGAGTCGCAAAAGCACATCGGAAAAAAAGATGATCCCGACTATCCCGATCAAAATTACACAACGGACAACACATCAGGTTCCAGTTGGTTTGACTACCTGCTTCCCACACAGCCAATCTATCCTGCGTTTTAAGTTTGTTTCTAAATGCGAGCCATAGATGAAACGAATGCCGCGGTATACATTGAGAATACCAAACCATATCAGCCCATAACACCTGTTGTTCCCGAATCCGAATAGTATTCCACACAAGAGCCGATTTAAAATCACAAGTTTTTCCTTCCAAGTCTTTCCACACCAGCCTATCAACGCCATTTGGAACAATACGAGGAGCCTCTATATTGATTAGCACAGGAAAAAGATCTAGCCAAGCTTGAGGCCATCGCCAATTACCGTTCTGATCAACCATATCCGCAACTGTTGACTGAAGAGAAAACCCAGCATTAGCAACAGTTCTCGGAGTGATAAACGAGCTAAGCGGACTTATCGAGCACCACATGTCACTCCATATATTAGTTTGAGCCCCGCTTTTAATAGAAGACCATATGTGAGGACGAATGATGTGACAGATAGACAAAATCTTACGCCACCCCCAACTCATATTCCCTCGGCACGGCACTTCCCAGAAATTTCGATCTCTAAGCTTGTAATCATGAATCCAACGCACCCAAATAGAATCTCGTTTGGTAATAATACTCCAAATATGATTAGCCATAAGCGATTTGTTAACGTCAGAAATACTTCTAATACCCAAACCCCCTTCCTTTTTAGGCAAGCAAACATGTTTCCATGCAACTTTCGCACGAATCCTACCATCCGAGCCTGCATTCCAAAGAAACCTCCGAATCTTCTTTTCAAGGTCACTAATAACACGAGCAGGAATAATGAATACCGAAGCCCAATAGATGTGCATGGATGACAGAACCGAATTATTAAGCTGTAAACGACCAGCAAACGACAAAGATTTAGTAGCCCAGTTAACTATCTTTTTCTCCATTCGCTCAATAAGGATCCTGCAATCATTATAAAGAAGTCTCGAAGATATAAGCGGAACCCCCAAATACCGAACTGGAAGAACACCCTCTTGAAAAGGCATAATATCAAGAATTTCCTGCTTTATCGAATTAGGAACGTTGCAAAAAAATACCGTACTCTTAGCTGGACTTGGAACGAGACCAGAAATCTTGGTAAACATCTCCAGCGCCTCTTTAATCTTCTTAACAGAGACCATATCACCATGAACAAAAATAAACAAATCATCCGCAAATGAAACATTAATTATTTTCTCCTTCGCACAGTGGGCATGATACTTAAATGGTATAGTGGCTGCTCGGCGAAGAAGCAATGATAAAACCTCCATCACCAAAGTAAATAAGTATGGGGACATAGGATCCCCTTGCCTTAAACCACGTTTACCCTTGAAAAACCCATGCAAATTGCCATTGATACACAACGAGTACGAAACCATGGAAACACATGTCATGATCCACTTCACCATTCGGCTGTGAAACCCAAACCGAACCAGAATATCCTCCAAGAACTTCCAACTGACTGTATCATAAGCTTTCTGAATATCAATCTTGAACGCACATCTAGCCGGCCCCCTATTAAGATGATAATTGTGCATAAGCTCCTGTGTAAGAAGAATGTTATCCGAAATCCTCCGCCCCGGCACAAACGCTGATTGATTAATGCTGACTAAATACCCCAAACTGCCTTTCAAACGATCAGTAATAACCTTGCTTATACATTTATACAAAACATTGCAACATGAAATCGGCCTATAATCCAAAACCGAGTCCAGCGTTTCTTTTTTCGGAAGTAAAGCAATGATAGTATGATTAATCTGATTGAGAATTTTACCATTTTCAAAAAACTGAAGAACCGCATCCGTAACTTCATTTCCCACTATATCCCATGCTTTCTTGAAAAAAACCGAAGTATACCCATCAGGCCCTGGAGCTTTGTCATCTCCAATGCTAAACATGGCGCTTTTAACCTCCTCACGAGTAATCAGACGTACCATATGGTCAGCAACATCAGAACATAGAACATTTGAGAATAGGTTATTCAGATTAGTCGTTTCCACCTGAGCCTCTAAACCCAAAAAATTCGAATAATGCAACACCATGGCATCCGCAACCGCCTCACCTTCATGTCTCGTCCCCATAGAATCCACAACACTATAAATTTTGGCTCTAGCATTCTTGGATTTAACAGTGTTGTGAAAAAATTTTGTGTTCGAATCACCAGCACACAGCCAATCAACCTTAGATTTCTGCTTTAAAAAGCATTCTTCATCATAAGCGGCTTCTTGAAAATCTTTCAAACATTGAGCTTCTAACTGGCGCAACTGACCATCCAACGGATTACTGTCCACTTGAACCTGTAAATCATCTAACTTTTTACGCAGCTCATTTACCTTTACATGCAAGTTTCCTTGATTGAAAAGTATTTTCCGCATCTTAGGCTTTAAGTTTCTCAATTTCTTTACAACCGACAACATAGTGATTCCCTCAATTCTTTTCATCCATTCAAGCTTAACAGTTTCCTTAAAATCTGGTTTAGAGGCTATAAAATTCGGAAATTTGAAAGGTTTAGGCCGAAACCCATTAGTTCCCAGCCCCTTAAGAATACATGGCGTATGATCCGAAACTCTAAACGGGTGAAACATAGCATATGCAGAAGGGA